>JAWQFL010000001.1:3992827-4170906 GCA_033442365.1 Creolimax fragrantissima
TGACTATTGTTCTGTAGAGGCACTCAACGCAGATCCCTGACCTCATCCCTGTCCTCATCATCGCGAATCTAAATATATACCAAACTTTTGAGATTGTAATTTAAAACGAATCTGAGTAGAAATTCGGCTTCCACCACAAAGCTAGATTACCATCGTCACCCCTGATTGCTCTCTCGAGTGAATCACAAAAACATGCAAGAATGAGATACAAAGACTGAAAACCGAGATACTAAAACAGGCAAGTAGATGGTACGAGTGGCATTCTTAAATTGTTCTCTCCCAGAGGATTTCGAACCTAGATTAAGTAGTTTTCCCTAATCATACAAGTTCTAGATACAATCGCTACTGCAGATTTCAAATGCGTTAAAGGCACATGGCGAGTGTTTTCAGTTTCCACTTTGCAATGCGCTCAAGTATGCGTGATAACCCAGCCGATATTTTGACATTGACAGCAACAGAACTTACGATGGCACGGCTGAAAAATGCGATATGACCCACTATAGTATTATTCTATGTGATGAGAACAGAAGTGTAAATTGTGATTCATGTCTGATTGATATAGAGGAAATGCGGCATAGACCCAGTTGATAGTCCAGGTCAACATATTCAACCGTCTGTACACTTGGGATCACAATATTCTTTCGCAGTGTGTATGTAGTAAACCAACATGTAATTAAACCATAGAAATGACTATAAACAATTGTTGTGATATTGCTAGGTACGACCGAATGCGTACCGGTGTAAAGGATGAACTGGGTTCCGTACGTTAAAATCATATGTTTTGGAATTATCTCAGTTTCATTCAACGTTGGGAGATGGCTACATCAAGCATCGAATGCAACCAAAAAGTTGTATATTGCTCTATAAACGACTGCTCGCACTATATATAGCGGGTATACTAATGTGTACTCGGTCTGTGTAATCAACAGTGATTTAATTAGTAGCGATGGTAAAACACGCACAAAATTTTAAATGATCTCAGTACCTGATACTTGTTAATTGCATCCCTTAGACCTTACATGAAGATATGTCCAAGGACCAAGAAAAGGTGTGCGAAAGGGTGTACGTCTATAGCATGTGTACTCTGTGTGCATTCATGAGCATCGTGATATTGTGTTTATATACTGATGTGTGTAAGACTGTATCAAGTAATTTAGCCTCACAAAACAATAGATTCATGAGAAAGTCTGAATTGGCTACGCTATGCACATAAGTATCAGGCAACTGTTCTCAAACCATTACCGCTCCAACCTCTATTCCGTATTTATTCATCCTCGTCCCTGTCCTCATCAGCATCATCATCCCCATCAATGTACTTGAAACCGTAAACAGCATACATATGCTTATAAACGTAAAAGTAAATGCTTTCTACGAAAACTGATCCAGTTAATAGACAATGGAAAAACTGTATAAAATGTTTTACGTATATTGTTTTCCTTTTCCTTTTTTCGCCGAGCGCCTGATAGCGGTTTAACTTTTTTTCTGCTAGAAGAGTTTTGGTGCGGAAGCTTTTTGCATACAGACAAACACACACACACACACACGCGCACACACACACACACACGCGCACACACACACACACACACACACACACACAGACACTACTAACATAGATTTCCTCGTACTCCGTTCTAGACACGGTGAGAAAGGTAAGAAGGTCATGGTGGTATCTTTTCATAGAGCAGCTTGGTGGGACCGTTCTTACCTTACCGACTACGCAACAATTGCTATTGTCATAGTTGTTGTTGAGTGCATTGGTATTTTTCAGGCCCCTTTCTGCCGTTACCTCTCCAGTAGGTTTGCACATATAATATATACGTAATGTATGTTGTAATTATATGTATAGTCTCACGTACATGAAAGTTCAAGCGTACTTTTGTGTTTATCGATTTGGTTATTGTGCATGTTCGCACATCGTGTTTTATAGCTTTCTCACTACTCACCATCGTCCGAATATGGCATCATGCGATACGCGTACTCAAACATATAAATTTGCGTAAGATTTTATGGCCTGCACCTAGATGTGTACCTTTGCGGTTGGATGTGCATCTTGCCTCTATTGTCGTAAGGTTCTCAACCACCTGTATACGTGAGTACACGACTCGCAGTCGCGCTTACAATAGTAATACGATTATGTGCTACATGATTCTCTCCACTACATCATGTGTGCTAACAAGGCTAAACTCAACACAACAGAGACTATAGACTCGTCAACTGACTACCCGCTCCTTGAAGAGTCGGTACCGTCCTATGTGTTGATAATCGGCTCTCTGCTTATCCCGACTGTTGTGTTTCTATGCTTCCAACATAAAATCAACTCCAAGCATGATCTTCACAATGCGCTACTGTCACTCGCTGAGGGCATAATCTTGACAGAAGCTGCCACGGTGGCCGCCAAGCTTACTGCTGGGCGGTATAGACCTGACTGGATTGGTCGGGTAAAAAAGCAGAACTTCGTTGAAGATGTAGTTGACTATTGTTCTGTAGAGGCACTCAACGCAGGACGGAAATCGTTCCCATCCGGCCACTCAAGCATGAGCTTTGCAGCGGCAACTGTATTGTCTCTGTATATTGCGGGAAAGTTGAAAGTGTTCTCAGAGGTATGTTCTTGTCATACAAAGCGTACTTCCAAGTTTTATACATGCACGAAGTTTTTTGAACCTGTGTATTTGCCGTGCATGTCTCACACGCCGATACGTCTGTTTTACAATTGTAACATGTCTTATGATGTGTCCGAGTACTGAGTGGTTAAGTAGACTTATTCACAATATGCACTATATCCCATGTTGCACTCTATCTGTATCTTGAGCGTGTTGTTGCGAGTTAGGTTTGTCACGGAGATTTTGTGGACAAATTTGTGCTGTATCTTGTTTACCGACCTGGCGCAATAGTTTTAACTAACCGAATTCTGCTAGATCATTCTACACAGTCTCTTCCATTTGGAGTATATGTTAGTAGTGTTGTTGTGTTAGTATTCTTCGTTGGTAATCTTGCATTGGCAAGCGAGATTCTCAAGATACACAGAATAGCTAGCTACCCCTTTTTCTTTTTGGTGTTAGGTTTCGTGTCTATTCCGCGAGTTGTTCAATTCTTTTCTACTTTGTTGTTACAGAGGCAAGGGCATGTTTGGAAGTTGTTGGTAGTGATGCTGCCTTTTATTCCAGCCTCGTATGTAGCGATTAGCCGAACCCGGGACTACTACCACGACTTCGATGATATCTGTGCTGGTGCAGCTATCGGTATTATCATTTCTTCCTGCTGTTACTTTCTGAACTATAGGTCCGTGTTCGTGCGAGATTGTGATATACCAATCAATCGTGTGGAAGAGGGTCATGTGTCTAAAACTGAGTCTATAGACATTGACAGGGAATCGGTATTCGACTCTGTATCTGCAACAGATGGGTACTAGTACTTACTAGTATACGAAACCGTGTGTTGTGTAGTGAAGGTAGAACTGTTATAGGAGGCTTCAACGTACAATAAACCCTGAGCCCTGAGCCCTAAATTACAATCAACACGTATATAAAAATTAGACAAAAGAGCAAGGTGTTCAAAAAAGAAAGAAGTATAACATAGCTAGATGCGTGAGTGATCTTGGACCTGTGAATTTCAGGTGTGGTATATCTTTAATAAACAAAAAGTATAACGATGTTCAATTTTTTCTTTTCGTGCATACATAGACTTGGAAAAATGGAACGAATATAATTCAGCTGTAGTTTGCTAGACAACACCATATCAACCTGTGACCGCAGTGTAGAATACTGGGTTTATATGTACAACGTATGGTACACTTGGTATGTGTAGAATGATAGGCCATAGCATAGTCACAATGCGAACCCAAACTAGTCTCCCTGTTCACGGCATTGTATTCATTGCACCAAGTGAGAACCAGTTTTGCAACTATGGTAATGTTTGACAATTCGTCATACAACAATCTGAACTTGCGAAACTGTTTAAAATGGTTGTTGTTCTGAAGACAGCACATTCTGGAACAATACGCTTCTATTAGCTCTCTTCAGGTATCTGACAGCTGTCATCACGAGTCTTACTAGCACAATCCTCTTACCTACAGATAAGAACACCAGAATCTAACCATGGCATCTAGTACTTGAAAGCATCGAAACTCCTTACGCTGCTGTGCCAGTCAGACAAAACGGTATGTATTTACATTAAAATATACAATACACTAGTAGTACAGTGGAATATAGTTTGCGATGGATTATATAGAGTGCTTTATGGATCAACGTCTCTGTATACTTGATACATCAAAAAGTAATCCCTAACTATTCAAACTAAAGCAACAGATTCTTTGCTTCGATTATATATATGTAACATACATGGAACATAACGTACTGGTTGGTACAACTTACAGCTGTGCCTGAGTGGTTATAGGGCTTGACTCGAAATCAAGTGGCCTCTGGCCGCGCGAGTTCGAATCTCGTCAGCTGTGTCTTTTTTTTTCCGGTTCATGTATATACGATGATGTGGGTCACACTACACTCTTGAGGTGCAAAGAAGCCAAAAGCCTGATACCGCAGACAGTACATCTTTAGTCATGAGTAGTAAGTAACTCACGCTCCGACGTCCGCAAACAATACAAGTAGATTTGTATCACATTGAGGGGCGCACTCAAAACGCATGAATAATCAAGGATGATCACTAATCACAATACTTTTGCTTGTGAAATAGGAATAGAGGAGCCGCGTGACGAACTAACGCTTTGAAGGCCGTCACTATAGACCTATATATGCGAGTGCTTATACATGATTTATTGTAGCCATACCCGCGATTTTAGTGCCAAGGATTGGACTGAATGTACAAAGATCCATCATCCTCGAACTTCCTCGCCTTTCTCATATCGTCCAAATAAACGCGATCATAGTTGTATACTTGAACATTAACTGTTCATTTCCGTTCATTTGTGTAGTGATATGTGTGCACGAATCTGTATGATGGAATATTCATTTCATATTTCGGAAGATGATCAGTGGGCCTGATTGAATAGAAAAAGATTACTGAGTTGACAAAGAGGATAATCGACACACCTCGACTAAAAGTGAGGTTACATTGGCACGATACTGAAGGTAATATTAATGTTCATGTGTACCGTAGTGAAAATAATGCAACCATAGAAGTACAAGAGAACGACAGCAGAACGGGCACACAAACACAAGTCCTTCTTAGAATGTCTAATACGTCATATGCAATAAACCCTAAACCTGGATGAGGATGATGCTGAGGATGAGTACAGGAATGAGGATAATGATGAGAAAGAGTACAGGGATAAGGATGATGATGATGATGAGGACAGTGATGAGGATGATGCTGATGATGAGAAAGAGTACAGGGATAAGGATGATGATGATGAGGACAGTGATGAGGATGATGATGAGGTCAGGGATGGGGATGATAATGATGAGGACAGGGATGAGGACAGGGATGAGGATGATGATGATGAAGACAGGGATGGGGATGATGATGATGATGAGGACAGGGATGGGGATGATGATGCTGATGAGGACAGGGATGATCAATACCAAACACATCACATGATGCTGTCGAAAATAATTTCATTTACATGTCCTTGCCTGCTTGTGCTTGCTCGTCTACAGAGACTCTCAACATAAAACACTTGGTATGTGCAATCTAGTTCTGTAGATCAATTGGCACGTCGTACGTAGAGTCACACTTCGAGTGATTTGCTAACTCGGTAGAGATTTCTAACTCAGTAGAAAAAGTAGTAGGCCTCAAATTTAGTAAAAGAAAGTACTTCTTTCCTTCAATGCATGTAGTTGCTGGTATATAGTGTACTGGTTGGTACACACGGGAAATGATACTTCGTGAGATTATTAAAGCGGCTAAGTTACATATTCGCACGATGATTTTTAAGATAGCTGAGCGCCGTGGTGTGGAGGCTGTTTAACTCGTGCCATTCAGGCATGTGTTGTTGTGTGGGTTTAGTATATGTTTGTGAAATCAATGCTTATGGCTTTGATAGTTGTGCGCGTCCATGTACAGGTGAATGTTCATATATGAAATACTTCTGAAATACACTTGTAGTCAAGGGACCAAGTTTTAATCTATTCATTCAACAATCAAGTCGTCCTCCTGAGTGCTCGGCGGAATAACGTTGTATCGGAACACAAATCGTGCACGCATACACACGCATGTACACTTTGTGGTACATGTGTATAGGTACATATAGCCCTAGACATATATATCTACTATATGCACGAAGACACGTCAACATGTCAATTAGAAATATTGTTGAGGATGAGTGGGGGGTGAGTAAGGTGCGCAAATTTGTGCCAAAGCAGTAATAAGGAGATATATAAGAAGTTCATGGACAAGCCCCTGCCTGTGGAATGACACTTAAACCATCATTTGCATGATCACAGGCGCGCAGAAGTGGTCACAAAACCTGTGGACAACAAACAGGATGCATGGAACTCCCTCACATAGACCAAGTCTCGCACATAATGCCAACTATTATAATTCGATTGGTAAGTGCAAGCTAGGCTAACTCCATAAGCGCTGGAATAGCAATATCAAGTTCTCAAAACTTAATTTCTACTATATGATGTGTATTCGTACATATGTTGATACGTGTAACAGTATTCGTTTTCTGTTTACCAGTTTATTTAACACACGTGTGTACACTATATGGACATGTCAGAATGGTTGTAGACTTAGCGAGGAGATAAACATTCGTTCATCGAGAGAAATAGATGTCTCCTCTCGTTTGAATTACTAGTCAAAAGCACCCGTTCTCTTCCCCTCCTTGGTTTACTTGCATTGCAGCGCTACGAAAGACGTTCCTGTTTCAATAATAACTTGAAAATACTGGTACATCCATGAGCAAGCTCTGAAGATGTATGCATGCCTAAAACAGACACATGATCTTTACTAGTGCGAAGTACACCCAATTTTCTTGTAGTATTTTCACTAGCAAATCTATGACGAGTAAAAAGAATATCCTTAATGACATGTATATCATGAGATCAAAATATGCATTGTTTATTCACGTACGCAAAGAGATGTGCTGAGAAAACAAGCCTGAAAATCTTTACAAGAATACTATGCTCAGATCCTCAAACCTAACGACTTGGGATTGCATGCAGCAATAAAATTGATGTCAACGTACGCTTTAATCAATACTTATCACATCACCAGCAAGAATATTCAGTGTACTCATATGATCGTGTGTCTCGAACGACAAGAAAGATTCTTTGGTCATGATACTTTATGCATATTTCATGAGCACAGGTATCACACCTGTTTTCACATCTGATCATCATCATTAGCATAACTACCAGCACCGTTTTTGTTGTCATCAACTTCATTATCATCATGCTCATCGTTTCCATGGTTATCATCATCATCATCATCTCCATGGTTATCATCATCATCATCATCTCCATGGTTATCATCATCATCATCATCTCCATGGTTATCGTCGTCGTCGTCGTCGTCGTCGTCGTCGTCGTTGTACGTACAATGAATGGTTTTCACTGTAGCTGTTTTCTCGTTGTCCTCGGTTCCGAACATACCGCATTGCCCCCAAATATAATCACTCATACTCGCGCTTGGTGTGCCAGAGCAATTGGCATTGGGATAGAGTTCGCCATAGTACGTTCCATTATCACATTCGACGGTAAGGAGGACACTGTACTGAGATTCAGAAGCATCTTCAATTACAGAACAGGGCCCGTTGGGCTGAGCGGTGAAAGTAATAGTTGCGTTTGCTTCCGGACAATCTTCATTAGCAGGGAGCCACGCCGCAATCTCGACCTCGGAACATTCAGGACGACATGCAGCGCGTACCTGGACAGCAGATGCTGCTACGACTAGACCAACGCATGAAGTAAGAAATTTCATTCTTTTGCTTGTAAATGATTTATTGTCAATCTGTAAGAACTAAACGATTTGTGTCTCAAGACACGCTCTTTTGAGTTGTGCTGAGATGGATTGTCTGCTCAGATGATTAGAATGCTGGTCTGATATTAGCTACATATTTGTGTACACGGATCTTGAATACGAGTTCCTTATTCGATTATTTTAACATCATGGCTTGTGTTAGTGTTATCATTGGTAAAAATTATATTTTATGTACGAACTTCATTGGCTACGTTTTTTTCCTCATCCTCTACTGTGAACCAAGTATAGTGTAAGTAATTTCGAATGCGCACATTTGAGATATACCAATCATATAGGCTGTTTTATCATGTATTTTCACACGATAGAGTGACGCGCATGTCTTGGCTGTTAATAATAACCCCATATGAGTGGCTAAAGACTAAAATGTATGCAATCTATCTATCGGGCTTGTTTCAGAGCATAATCCCAAGAGTTTTTCGCCGTGTTTTCGTAAACAACACGCAAACGAGATGGACCGCTTTGTTACTGGTCTAGCATACTCTTCGTGTAACACAGAGGACGTGTTTTATGTTTTAGGCCTTGGTAACTATATTAGTCTATAAGTGCTCTATACATGGATAATGCCGAATGGTTGCTTGAAGTAGTTCTTTTTTTGGAATCCCCGACATACATGCATACGAGATATCATCATAGCAAATCGTACTAGGAACTGGATCGACATTTGGTATTGGAGGAGTTTAAGTGTAAACAATGTTGTTTTGCTGCAAGTTGGTATCGGAGGAGTTCAAGGGTACACAATGGTGTTTTCCTGCAATTTGAATCGTATACCTTGGATTGGGAACCTCGACACTCGAGATATCATTGTCACAATCGGGCTTGGAACGATTGAGTTTGGTTGGTATCACTGTTCAGGGTAAACAATGTTTTATGCGTTGAATCATATACCTTGGATTGGGAACCTCGACACTCGAGATATCATTGTCACAATCGGGCTTGGAACGATTGAGTTTGGTTGGTATCACTGTTCAGGGTAAATATTGTTTTATGCGTTGAATCATATACCTTGGATTGTTGTCATTTTCATTCAACTTTGAAGAGTGGTACATTAAACATTGAATGCATCAATGATGTATATTAGCTATATACACAACCACCCGGACTATTTATAATGAATTGAATGATATGTACTCGGCTTGTATAATGAGCAGTTACTTCATTCGCATCGGTGGTACAACGAACAGAAAAATATAGATAGACATTTAAGTAACTAGCGTATATTGTATTTCCAAAATGGAATTTATACAGCTATCAAGAGAATATAGGTTGCAGACTGCACGCGTCAAGCATTTGTACTCTGTAAGAGTGAGTGTATATGTATATTTAATGTATGTATACGAATAGTATGTAAGTGTGAAATTGTATCGAACAAATTTGAATTCAGAAGCACGACACAATAGAGATTGCAAAGGAAAATTCTTGGCGCAGACCAATGCTTGGAACGTATGAAGCGTGAACATGTCTTCAATAATTCAATTCAATCATTTTGATAGTGACATGGACAATTAACCAGTGAAAGGATCGAGAAGGTGCAGTCTGTAAGCCTGGTTTTGAAACAATGTATACAAATGGTGTATAAGTGTGGCGTAGCTTAAATTTAGTTTGATTTCAAAAGAAGACTTGGAGAAAAGCACTCTGGCATAGTTGTACAATACCTTCGGTATTACGCTATATTCTGAGATACTTCAGCCATATGTACAGTAGCTGATAAACGTCTCATATTAACTTGAACATCTCGTATAACATCTAAATCGACATATTGCCTTCATCGATATACCCATTTCCTGCTATGTAGAACATTATTTTTCTTCTCTTTGGTAACAATTGCGACAGGGTGAACTTTGGAAAACTGATAAACATTTCAATTTGCTACACAACAATTTGCTCGATCTTCTTGTCCATTGCACCTCCCTCAACCGGCCGTTTTTTAGAAGCGCAATATCATATATCCTGTGACTGGTCATGTACTTGTACTAACTTCTTGCAGACCACTATAAAGTGTGTCCACAGAACGTGTGTAAATAAAGTATTGTAATGGACCCCCTGGGAGTAGTCTTCAATGTATAAGTGAATGCTCTCCCGAAACAGTTATAGTAAGCGTTAACAATAACACCAACACTGCAAATTTACACGGACACACAATCTTACAGTGTACGACTCTACCAAAAAATCTCCGAACTACGACGCGTTTCTTCTGTATTTCCAGACTGTGCCTTCTCCCCCTTTATCCACTTCAACTATTCATCCCCTCCCCATCGTTCAGCCGCTCAAGTCGATCGACCCTATAACTAACTCGATTGACCCTATAACTCGATTAACCCTATAAATCTATTTACCCTATAACTCGATTGACTCATTATACTCGCCACGCTAGTCTCAGACAGGTCTCCACGATTCTACTCAATCCCATTGGACTGTTCATCATGTACATGTCAGCTGTTGGACTGACTGACAGTTTGGGCACTAACTCACAAAGTGCTGACTGCGCTACCACTGCCTTTAAAGTTATCCACAAGCGCTTACATTCCCACCCAGACAGACTCAACACACCTATACATACAGCGTGACGAATAACAATGCACTAATGTCTTGCAACATAGTATAGCAGGCAGAAAAGTGTGAAACTCAAGCACTTGTAAAAGCACAAAAGGAACCAAAGCTCCCGTCACCTTTCTTCCAGGTACAATTTTCAAAACGATCTTTGGCCATTGCAACGTCAAAGCTGAACAGTTTTAGAGCTTCAGTGTATTTCATTGCCAGCGTTTGGTATGTCTCGTCGTACAGTTGTACTAGTGAGTGCTGCATCGTTGCGCCCAAGCAAATCAATCACATGTGTGCAATGTTGTACACGCGTACGGTTCTCATTTAGGCACAGTCAACACAGTACTAAAATAAGTCTTGGAGAAGCAACTACAGGCGGAGGTGTGGCTCTTTATATTTGGTTAGAGAAATGTATTGAATGTTACAGTTTACTCATGCACTCGTAATAACTTTGCTGCACACATCCCTGTTGCGCTTGTCCACATGAACACGTGCATATCAGCATGATCAGATGGTTGCTTGGGCACGCTCACGTCTCCGAAACAATAGTATCGCGACCCTATAGGATTCTACTTTAAAGATCAACGTATCTAACATTTGACCATGTCTTATATTGCGTTGCAAACGTTCGAGGTCACACTTAACGCCGTTCTAGATGATATTGCGGATAATGCGTCAGAAGGTCAGTTCTTCCTGTTTCTTCTGTACAGCTTCCTATTTATTGTCACAATACGTTGTATTCTTCGTACTCATACGCCCTTGTAGCCCAGTTCATTTTCACGTCTATTTGTTACTACATATCACGCCATTTTAAGTCATGTCAATTATCCATGATTGATTTCCTATGCCTATGGGTAGCTTGAATGAAACTTGCTAGATACATTCGTTCTTTTTTTGTGCATATTTGGTGTTGTGTTATAGGTTCTATATCAAACGAAGCGCTGATATCTTTGTCAGGTCTGTTTCCACACGTTGTATTCGATGCACTCCAGATTCTTGATGACAAACCACTGGTACGTTTCGTTACAGACCACAACAGGGAGCTATTTCAGGTTTGTGGTTTATCATTGCAGTTCAATACATAGTAAATGAAGACAGCCCGCGGTAGTTATAACCTACTCAGTATTTTTCTCTATATTGACGGTTCAGAATACACTACTTTCGTGGAGATGATGCCCGCCTCAAAGCTACGACATTTATTGCATTTGGTGCAGTGTTCATCGTTTAATAATACATTTTCTTTTACCTTTCATAATCGAAAAATTTGAATACACTTGACACATTAGTTCATGTGCAATCAAGCTATGTGAAAATATATCACATGTACGATTTATGGAGTAAAATCTACTACAAGGCAAAGGTGTATGTGTGTAAATGTTGTCTTCGAGAATATATACCTCGAATATAGATTTCAGATAAAGCAATGGTTGCAGTTTGTTTTCTTTCGCCAAAGAATACCTTGATCCTTATTATATAATGTCTCAATGATATATAAGGTTCCCGGATTGATGGGAAATGTCTACACTGTTCTTGTAAAGCAACGATTCTGTGACTGCCCAGATTACTCTAGTCAAGGTACGTCGGGAAAACGTAAATCAACAATATTCATGATGATCCATCACCGAAGGCCATGCACTCAGCTTTATCTTTCTTTACCATCAAGTAGCTTTCCCGAAAATCGATACGTTCCAGAAATAACATACAGACATACCTGCATACAATACTGAATACATATGTTTAAACTTTATCCTCACTTCTCGAAACCGTTGATTTTTCTTGTACATGAAATCTTTTCTGGTCCTGTACAGTGCTTCCAGGGAAGTCCTTTTTGGTATGTTAAACAGTTGTTTGTTTCTAGACGTATCTTCTCAATCTTTCAATTTTCGTGCGTTGTACATATCAGTAACAATTAATTCATTTTTGATTATCTGTTTTCAATGTGTTGCACAATACTAATGAATATCCAAGTGCAGGCATACCAATGCAACATTGTAACAAATATCACCGAAATATGATATTTCCACGCCATTTGTATTCATCTTGTAGAAATATTACACCAGTTACCATAGCTTATGAGGTACATTTAATTGCTCTTAAACAGTGCAAACATATTCTAGCAGCGATGCTCTCTAAATGTCTGCACAAGTACGTTGAAGTTGCAAGGACAGAAAGCGAATTCCAGAATATACTACTTGGACCTGACCAGTGAAAGAGATACGGATTCACAGGCAACTGTTTTGCGATGAAATCCACACACACAAGATGCCCAAGATTTGTGTGTGAGCTCAGTAGGAAGGCAAAATAGCTTTGTATAATGAATGATGTGTTCGAGCAGGCACTGTGACTACATAGATTTCAGGTATAACTTCGTGAACGTGTAGATCCAAGGAACTATTATGTCGACTAAAAACAGTAGCCCATATACGGCTTTCACAAAACGTATATAAACGGAAGTTTGCTGTGATATACACGGGAATAATCACGGGAATAATCTATACAATTCGAATTCCGTCTTGATAGAAAAGTACAATACGCTGAATGATAGAGCTTGTTCAAAAGTCACGTTTTGAGTCTTGGTCTGGCCGTCGAATACAATAAAATATCCGTATATCATCTTAAGGGGGTTATTGTAGTGTAGTGTTGTGTACGGTACAGATTTACGAAATAGTAATAGCAAGAGTAGGTTACTGGTAGTGGTAGTACGCAGCAGGAGCAGCAGAGTAGTAACTTAAGCAGTAGCGGTAATCGTATAGTTGTGCTGTGTTCTAATGCCCAGTTTGGTGTAGAGTGGGAAATTTCAGGCGGGAAAACAACAGGCTTGTCCTACCATATAATTGTAAACAAAACGCACACAACGCACGCAAACACACGCACACACACATTCACTTACACACGCTGGCACACCCAGACATTCACTGACACACGCTGGTATACAAACACATACGTACACTCACTCACTCACACTCACACTCACACTCACATACGCTAGCACACTCACACTCACATACGCTAGCACACCCACACATTCACTCGCACACGCTGGTACACCCACACGTACATGCACTCACTCACTCACTCACCCACGCCCTGTACCGCTCACAGGCTAGAGTGGTTCGACACCAAATTGCACATTCTATAATCAGTTTCCGTCAGCATACCCACACGAACTGCACAGTTTCGTGCGATCACAAACACACCCTTTGGAATGACAATTTAACATTGTCCGTACGAGCATATAGGAGAGAGAATCACGCTCTCGGAACATCGCAGACTCGTGATCGCATGTGTGTGTTGTGTGAGACCACGGTCTGCTGGCTGCCTTCGGTTGAAGCTGTGAGCCTACCTTGCTGCTAACATGCTAGTTAGTAAAGAAAATAAGAAAAATGAAGCCAGAAATAATGTTGATTTCAAAGCTGTCTTGAAACAGAAAGGTATGACCTCATTGTTGCTGATCGAATAGCCTATTTATCGTTTATCAGTAAGTAAAAGTTAAGTGCGTTCAACTTTCTATCCATCAAAGTTTTCTAATTTCATCGTACTATGTACTATTTAGAATACGCAATGCACATGAAACATAAGACTTGAATTTTGTTGCTTTACGAGTTTATTAGTCCACCAAAATATTCGTGTTGATGGATTTGGCGGAAAAGAGTTCAAACGTTCGAAAATACGATAGTAAAGACTTTTGTCATGGGTATAACCTAGTTTCGTAGAAGGTTGGTTAAGTCCATGTAGTTTAAAGAAACATTTGTTACATTCTTGTACGTGCACTGAAACATGAACAATATTCTTTTGGCAAAAAACCCCAACTACTGTCTGACCGGAAAAAAATATAGTCACGACTTCTTGAAACTATACATACGTCCACTTGAAATCATGCATACGACCGTCCACTTGCAATCGTTCCAACCATTACACTTGTTACATTGCAGCTCTTGTACTTGCTCAAAGACTTGAGGATGTCCGAAGGAAGAAGAACGGTCTACCACCGATAAAACAACCGGATTTACCACCCAACCCATCACTTGCATCCTCTCCCCCGCACGGAATACAGCCTTCAACATTTGTACAATCATTAGTATCCGGCCGCGCAAAATCCAAACACCAAGACACGATACGTAATATTGCAGTGTCTTCAACTTCAGATCCCAATGTCGTGGTGAAGCCATACTGTAAGACTGAACACAGGCGATGGCCGAAAGTAGGAATCAATTCGAAGATAGTATATAAAGCGAGGCGCCGTAGGCAAAGTGAGATCAAATCAAGTCTACATCATGCACACGCGGAGAAGAATCAGCTTATATCATCTACACGCCGACGTACAGAATATCCGAACTATGAACATACAAATGAGAATCCAACTTCTGCGAGGATTCAAGATGTCGATAGGCGCATCCAAAAGCACGCTCTACATGTATTCGGAATAGAGCATGTGCAACCATTGGTTGTAGACAAACAAATGCGTGCAGAAAATACAAAAAATCGTTTAAAGGCCTCGCGCATGGAGGAGCGTTCACAAGTTGAATTTACTAACAGGTGCACGAAGGAAGCAAACGCGGACGAACTTACGTACGCGACATCGCCTGGCAGACCAACACAAACAATGCATACGAGGAATCGCCTACAGAAAGCGCATATTGAGAAACGAAATAGAACAGCGCAGACAGATAAAAATCCGAGTATAGCACAAAATGACAGACGTATTCAACCACGAAATAATTCACCCGAAAAAGTTTGTCCTCGGGATATACTTGGTATACAGCATCAATCAAGCGATAGTACAGGATCAAACAACACTGAGAGTAAGACAGCGGGCATACAATCATCTCTAAGTGTATGTACACTGCCACAACCTGGGTATCCTTTTACTAAACACGTCGATTTAGTAAAACCGATAAATTCAACAAAATCGAATTGTCCATCGAATACGGCAGTGAATAAGAAACAAGCTGGAAACGATAAAACTATGTGTAGAGCAAAGCCTACGAAAACCAGGTCCAACGTTAAAAGAGACAGAAAGAAATCTGCGCCTGGAACAGTATCTGCCAAAACATCAGCGCCTGCGAGAAAGAGTCGACGGTTACGTGGAGTATCTCCTGAGCCAGAAGAAACGTTCCTGGCTAATTGGCCACCTGCAACGTCGTTTTGTAAAGACAGGGACTCACCGACATACTCAAATATATGGCGTAACACTTACCAACTGACTAATGCACACATGAAGCGTACGCCATCACCTGCATGTGCACAAGAGAGTACACAGATGAATTTGTTTACCTGTAATGCCAAGAACGGCACTCTGCATTCACCACCTGTTGGACAGGATGATAACAACCCTCACTCCCAGGGAAGAGTTACCAGTACAAAGCCAACCAAATCGACTGGCACAGCCCCAAGTCACGAAGAATCGATGACAACACGATCTCAGCAAACAATACCTGCTTCTTCTATTGATCCTCTCACAGCTGAGCAACCATACATGGAAAATTCGCCTACAACTACCACACATCGTCCAACACACCCTCCTATAGATATTATGAGCGATGAAGTATCTTTCTCATGCGCACCATCACCGACAACGAGGCCCGGCCTTGAGCCAGTGCATAACTCACAAACACGTACGAACACCACCTTGATTCCCCGCACGTACTCTGAATCACCTCAAGAACACGAACATTCCCATCTGGGAACAACAGACACATCGGAGAGTCCTCCTCCACCAACACACGCGGAAACATATGCTCACTCACCTACATGCTCGGGCGCATATTCATCAACGCCCGCCCGCACAAGTATATGCTCCATGTCAGCTATACGTTCGCCTACTCCTGCAATCACACCGAAACTTGCACTCCCACATGTGTCCCCATCTATATCTTCATGCGAATTCACTACGAATAAGTGCGCTGAGGAAGAATTGCGGCCACGTGAGCAGTACTATAGCAGTGATATAATGGAGCACTGGGCTGGGATTGTTGAGGAGGTATGTAAATATGTATACTTATTGATAACAGCGTTTCTGTTATTTTATATCTACTGTTTGCGCCAATATTAATGATGTATAAATTTGCATTTACGACATATACGTACATGCATGTAGCTCCCTATACATTGGTGGATATTACATAAAAAATGTGCTTTGCCTGTCTTCGGCATACATATATGCACCTTATATTATACCTGAGATTGTAGAGGATGGATGCAAACCGGTTATCCTACATACACAATCATGGATATGATTCATTATGTCTGCGTATGCTGGTTTGTCTGTGGGCATTTACTTCATCATACGATCGATTTACTTGAAATTCACATTCCACCCTTGTTTCGAATATCTCTGCTCGTGTGTTATTGGTCACATGTACCAACATGAAAATGACAAAACATTCAATTGCTGAAATATGTCGGTGTACTCATCACTCATACATATTCCAGTTGAGTAAATTATTCAATTATGTTGTACTCATCACTCATAGTACTGTTCCGGTCTCATTTGTTATATGTGTACAGGTGAGATGTACCGCACTTGTGTTTGTGTTTGTACTGTGTATGTGTAGATATCGTTTGTAACTCCTCTGAGCGGCTATTACACTGCCATGCCGTATAGTTATTCACAAGCATATACATCTGGCCTGTCCTATAGCTGAAACGGTTTTCACAACCGCATGCACTTATACCAAACGATCACAGGGTACGGTTGGCGTCGATTTAAACGAGGATGCTTCCATGATAGTTACATGGACACATTCCACTGTCAGTGCTCACAGTATTATAACAGATAACCGCCTCATACTCCCATGCCCAGGAGTTTCTATTGTCAAACTCCTGCCTGCACCCTGTAGCCAGTCTATTGTGGTGGGGGGCATGTTTGACAAGGGGCGCTGTTTACTGTTGTTCAACATAGAAAATGGTCATCATGACAGCAGAGGCGACACCTTTTCGGGAGGATATAATACGTTCACGGGGGTTCCTGTAACCCTTGATATAGATTTTTGTGCAGTCGACGTGTCGTCATTAGTGGTATTGAGCGCCCAGAGCGTCGCATACTCAATTGTTCACGCAGACAAGCGAATTGTTCGCCATGTGCATTGGGACTCTGATTTTATTGCGAAGGCAACTACGTTACACGTGCCCAAGTTATGTGGTGATATTCAATCGCTTTGTAGTGTTTCATACGAAAATGAAACTCACAAACAAGCACAATCAGTACCACACGATCATGTAGTGTCCTTACAGCCGCCCAAAAAATCATCAACAGTAGATGACGTCCCTGAGATTGTTCTGTGTGGGGTAACCAGCGATTGCAGAGTCTTAATTTGGGATGTTGGGAGAGGGATTCTTCTCTCAAACATTTGCGTACCTGGAATGCGTGTTGCGAGCCTACCAAGCAAGCCCGTACCCAATTTGAAGTGTGCAAGGGCGTATCGTACATATGGGCTGTCGAATAGTACTATCAGCAACCAACCAACGTACGCGTTGTTAATCGTGGACGGTGAGGTGTGGGACGGGTCGTCCGACTGCGTAAAAGAAAAATCATCCGACACGAGAATGAATACCAGTAAGACAGCCGCGTATATGTCCGAGCCTACTCCTACACCCACGTACAGAGATTCAGATGCGTGTCAAGCCAAGCACGAGTACGAGCGAACATCTACACAACACCGCACAAAGAAGTTTACGGATGAAGTCAAAACCCCGATTGCACAGCTTGTGTTGATCAACCCATCCCCATCACCCTCTGCATACATAGCAATGACTTACTATTTCCCAAAACACCCTTTTGAAACAGCCACAACAGGTGAATGTTCCGGTTTGAACGAAAATAGTAACCATCCTGCACAAGTGAGATTGGCGCTTACATCTAACGATGTGCAGTATGACGAAAATTCTTATTCCAATGTGTCAGAAACATTTAGCATTGGGCTCGCAAACGGTTATGCGTATTTATGGGACATTCTCACGGGCGAACTGGTTGGAGTGGTGAGACCAAAGCCTGTCGTTCAACCAGTTGACCTGATACACAAAGCAGTTTCACACACTCACGTGCCATCTCCACATATTTCAGTATTGGGTTTGAACAATCCCGACGTCGATGTACATAATTCTACACGTAAACTCGAACTGGACCCAGACACCTCGGAGACAAATATGTACTCACTGCCATCTCATGCGGCCGAAAGTGAATCAGATGAAAAATATACTACAAACATGCCACGGACATACGTGTGTACTACACCTGGCTTCTGGGCTATGGTGGAGGAGTCGGGGAGAGCAGAGGTGCTTATTGCACGATAGTACGTTCGTGGTGTGTTTTATAATAGCACAAGTAAATAAAACTTCAACCTACTGAGCATAGATATGACATTAGAAGCGGCCAAAACTGGGGTTGTATATCACTTGGGGTTTTTTTACATGTCTTCGTTGCCTCGCGTAGTCAAGCAAAAACTTATGTATTAAATCTGAGAAGTTATTGGAATTAGTCCAACACCTATGTCGACATTCATTTACCTTTCTCTACGCTATTGTATGTCCTTCCCATGCTTGTAAAAAACCGCACACACATAAGAATAACTCAACCAAACATTCTCTTGAAATTTGTGTATGTATATCTATCTTATACGCAGATTTCACTTATCAAAAAGACTTTCAACGTGGAATAGTATTTTCATGTTTAGAAAGCACATTATACAAGTTATTTTTGAAATAACCTATACGCATACGGCTGTCATCAATAAGGCTGAAAACTGTGCCAACATGGGACAAGGAGTGAACCTGGGTATACGTGGATTATTGCCCTTATTACTATATAACAAAATATGTGTTCTTATTTATTTCAATTTGAAAGCTCTACTAAATCTAATCTAAAATATTGAATTTTTTACCTGCAAGCAAACATGTACTTCCGTGTAAGCCAGTATTCTTGTTTGTGTACCCTATGTTCTTGTAGCTCATCACCACCGATGACTTGAACTTCACGCTATCGTGAATGTGTACGTGTGTGGGTCTGTACGTATAACTATAAATGCATGTTACATGCTCGTATATTCGCTTTCACGCATATGCGTATATGCTAATATATGCCATCAATCTGTTCCATACAATTGGGGCTATAGCTATATCCAGGTACAAATGAGCATTGTTTTGTCCAAAGCAGATGAGCTTAGATAGCGACCCATACTTGACACGTTGTGTGAGCACATATATGCTCGTGTTATATACGCGTAGTGTAAATAAACGAAAATCCAGGGCAGATAAGAATATAATGCAAGCTCACAACCGTACACCGTATATGCGACATGGTATCAGGCGTGTGATTCTTGTTGGATTGTATATATACATGTGTATGTGGTTTATCTACTCATTGTTGTCGTTGTCCAGCATCTCCGCAATGAGTCGTTTCCTTTCCTCTTCCTGTCTAATTTGACGTGCAGCTGGGCTCTCCATCTCCCGTTGCTGTGCTGAAGGTTGAAAAGACGAGCCTCCCTAATGGCGTCAAGGCGAGGCAGATTAAACATAAGTATTATTTGTAGAAAAGATATTATGTACACATACACCATTTACAACGCTTGCTCATACTATTTATGGGTATTTCCTGTCCATGTAGTTGCCACATCATACATCACCACACTTGTAGGTGACGGACGCAACCATAATGGTGGTGCATGGCAACAAATACCTAATATACATACGACCTGGTAAAAATGACATACAAACATGTCCATATACTTACACACCATGTCACATACTTGAACCTGTGCATTCTTCATTTCTTGAGTGCGTCTGAGTCGGGCCAGCACCGATGTCTCGTAGTTCAAATCTCCGGCGAGTGCATCTGGTTGTGCGAATGCAGGTTCGTGGCGGTGAGAAGATGGAGCCAAAGGAGTATTGGTTGTTGTCGCGGCAGTGGATGTGGAGAAAGAGCTGCACGAGAATGGTTTAATCGACTCGGAATCGGCTGCAAGAGCACTCCTCGCGCTTCCCGTGGACTCAAACTCTATCAACGCACTACGTTTGTGTGCGAGTACAACAACGTTGCCTAGTCGACCGAAGTGACAGAACACCTTTCGCACTATACTTTCATCAATTAAGTATTCCGTATTAGTCTTCTTACTCCATTTGGCCTTCACTCTCTTATCTTTAACGTCCTCGTTTGTTTGAATTTTGGTGTTGGCTTTTGCGCTTGAAATAGCTTCGCCACTACTGTGTGCGGGAGAAAATACGTTCGTTGTGGATGCGGTTGTCACGAGAATATCATCCTGCATTTTGCGCAGTCTGTCGGATCCCTCTGCACGTAGACGAGATATTTCTTTCTGAAGTGCCTTTTCTGCATCGGCCTCTGACATGTTGCTACTGAATGTATGTTTCGGCCGCCTTGCCGCGGCCTCTCTTGCCTCCAAATCTGCAGGTAAAGGTTGTATATGTCCCAATTTAAGCGTGCGTGGGGAGTAGTGCAGCGATACTCGTGTCCACACATTGCATACCCTACGCGCACGTTTGCTAGGTAGAGAAAAGAACTATGTATGTACTAACATATGTTGCATGATAGAAAAATTGTACATACAATCGTCTGCGCAAGCTTGCACAGGGTGAGCAAGGACATGCATGATGCAAGTGCATACAGATGTTTTGTCTTCGATGACATGCCTAATTTCATTTTCTTCCTTTTATCATCCAGTTTGGAGTCTCGCAATTCTTTTGCTTTTCTCGCAGCAATTACTTGGTCGTAGGCAGCGCGTGCATGAGGGTCCGAAAGTAGTTCATACGCCACAGATAGATCGTGGAATATCTTCACTACAATAGACAATATCGAGTAGATCAATTAGACAAAGCAGATAACTACTCTGCACCAATATATTCCACTCTCGTTGGCAAGAAAGTTTTCAATCTATTAAGTTTTACTCGCTTGTTTCAAGGTGTACTGACTTAGATACAACTGAACGATATACCCGGCAGTATGTTAGTTACTCGGACAGGTTAAAAATATATTAAAGGTAGAAGTTAGCATATACAATACAAAGCCATTCCAGTCTCACATGTATGTGAGTGCATAAATACACTGATAATGTGTAGAACCAGGAATTGTCCTAGACGAGCTAATTCCTACCTACACTATAAACAAAGTGCTATCTGTATACATAAAAAGACTGATGCTGCATCCGTAACCCATTCTTTACATACGTTGTTCCGATCTCTCGTTACACCAAGGGCGCAGATACACACGCATGGAAATGGATAACAACACACACACTCACCTGCAGATTCTGACTTGTTTTTGTCCGGATGAAATTTTAATGCTTTCTTTCGGTAAGCTTTCTGTATTTCCTTATCGGTCGACCTGAAGTCGACCCCCAGCGTGGCGTAGTAGTCAACACCACTCATTGTCAAATCTAACTTTACTGATCAAAGAAACTGAACTATTGTTTGTATGATATGTTTGTGCTTGTTTGCTATATCAGTGATCTGTATGAGACTGCGTAAGGGTAAACTATTCCGTGCAGGTATGCCGGTGTATAGTGTGTGCGGGAATATACGTATGAGTATGCTTATAAGCCTGTCGTTATTTGAGCCTGTTGATGTGTGTGGCCATATGTATTAACTTAATTATGTCCATTTAGAGCTTTTTCTTGTCCAACAAAATGAACGTGAGTTGTATTGGTCAACCCGAATATTAATGCACCTACAAAATGCTTCAAGCTCGTATTAAGGTCATGAAGGTATTCTATTCATACATACATTTCAGACCTTGCGTATATATCAATCGCAGTCTCTCTCTCTCTCTTCGACGAAGATCAAGGAGATGGCCTTGTGATAACGTACAAAAACAAATTGCACACGTTACCTTCATTTCCCTGAAGAAAAAAAGGCTGTGCCCAAGGTGTACCAAACTTCAATACAAAATAAAAGGTACCGAACTTGATTATATCCATGTGAAACTTTTGAAGTCGTTAACACGTCCCAATTGCCCATAAACAGCGCCCATCTCACCCCCCGACAACTGGCCCACGCCTACTGCCTACCACACACATACACAACACGCACACAACAACACATGCACTCAGACACACACACACACACACACACATACACAAAAACACATACACAAACACAAACACACACACACACACACACACACACACACAACACACACTTTCATTCTGTTGTCACGCAGTGTATGTAACAAGCGTGTACTGTATGCACACGTGCAAGCATACAGACAGATTGATAGAAACAATAAAGTGCGTATGTACACTCACGTACATATACAATTGCTGACGAGGCAATATTCCTTTTGTTTGTGAGTGCGACTGTGCACAATGGCTGGACGACCACCGGACGAGCCTGGGTCGTGGATTTGTCCTGACGATGAGTATGTATGATATATGCGTCCACCAGTATATATGTGTTTCCGTGCACACTAGAGCATTCGCAACCTTTCCGGGTCGAGTACACATTATATCCTTGTCTACCGCTCTTACAACTACATGACTGGAACCATGTACCCAAATAAATCTAGTCACAAACTTTACCCAGCTATCACTGAAATACACGCTATATTCACCTCAGATGCAAGAACATAAATTTTGCGAGGAGAACCGAGTGTAACAAATGTAAAACGAAGAAGCCCACCGATACCGCAGCCATGACCAACAAACACTCAATAGGTGAAAAGTTTGCAAAAGGATCGAAGGGATTGTTCAACTCAGCTGATTGGCAGTGTCCAATGTATGAAAGTACCTTTTAGATTGTGGTGGAGAACGGGAAAAATTTGTGTTGTCTTCGCGTGTTTTATAATACTAGATTTACTGCTAACGCAGTAGAGCGAGGTTCATGAGCTTACCGTCAATGCACATCACTGTATAGTATATTTACGTATGTGAGAGTATAATGCATACGTTTTTAAAACAACATATATATGTCACGTATATATGAAAACAGAATGGCATGATGCTGTCTTACATTGTAGTTCCTCACGCCACAATGCAGGTGTAGCAATATAAACTGGTCTAAGCGAGCTACATGCAACGTATGCAATCACCCACGAGATAACAAGGTTAGTGTTCTCATACATTGTGCAGATACATCTCTGTGTAAATCCAGCATCGTTATGACATGCTGCGAGTGTACGTGCCACACTTATACGTATATTATTAACCTACTTTCGTAAACACGTTTGCAATCCAAAACTGTGCGCACGTACAACCCCACACCAATCAACACGTACATGTCCACACACGTCTGTGCGCTTCACAGGGTCTAGTTGAGAATAATTGAGTGGTATACAATACGCCATACGCACGGGCGAAACTCTCACCCACACTAGAATGCGTACCTACATGGTCACATCGGCACATACGCACCATGTGCGAACACACAATTTACTCCCAATACTATTCCTCATCTCCCATCCATTCAAATACACCTTCTATTTTCCGACGAGCAGACGGAGAACAGAACTGGGTTAGGCGGCGGGTTCAATGAAAGAGACGGAGTGGAATACAATAGACGAGGCTACGACTCGGACGATGAATACGATGAATTTGGCCGTAAAAAGAAAAAGAAATCGGTGTATATAGTTACTGTGTAATGTGGAGGATCTATATTGAACTTGCCCGAATAGTTAGCAACACCCACATGAATTATTATTTAGTATATATATGTGACCTCTCTAAACATGATCTCCGTGATTCGTTAATATTATCGTACTTCTAAGAATATCGATGTTCTGTATAGAATTTGGTACAACCTATGAATATATATCATCCAATTCCTCTATTCATGTTTGATGAACATAGTACAGATACACCCGTATAATTCCACTATATGTACTGTTTTTTAACCCTGTACTTCTTGCATTTTGTATGTATTCTCGATTCAATTCATAAAGGTTTCCTGAAGGGCTTGTAAGTTGTCTTGTGGAATCTTATAAATAACCACGTTGTGGCGCATACTCTTTTTCTTTCGAAATACTTAAACTTTCATACACACGGGCTTTTGCATATACATACCTTCCACATTGTATTGCTTTAGGCTGCCAGCATGACTGCTATAATGCCCGAAGATGCTATAGAAGACGTAGAAGAAGAAGAAGAGGGAGAAAATATCCGCGAATACGATCTTGAAGAAGGTGAACAATCTCTACTAGCATGTTTGTAATGATAGGCCAGTTTGTGTGTAGGGGTGGTAGTTGCGGTTGTATCTACATAAACAGTAAATCCAGCTCCACTTGTAAGATGAAGGTGGTGATTTCATCGAGTGCATACATAACGTAACGCTCGTTAACGTTAATATGTATTTGGACATGAACTGGTCAAGCCACATAGTGTGTGTGTGACACTTACAGATTTCACTATGCAATACACGCCCGAGTGTATGTTTGATATAGGGTTGTCATCTCTTGTTTGTTTGCGCAGATGCTTCCTTTGATTATTCCAATTTTTGTAAAGCACAGTGATACATGCATGCTTTCAAAAGCCACACCTAGACATAATGTTTTTATTCCTACAGAAGACGAGGATGAAGACGAGGATGTTAGCAAGTATGACCTTGCAGGTAGTGACAGCGAGGAAGACAATGCAAAAGATGAGACATCAAAGGAGCCCACTACAAAATCTCGCGAGAGGTCACTTGAGAGAAGAGATTTAAACCGACATGCTTCATCTCGAGAGAGAGACACCGCAAAGTCACGCAATCGATCCAAGGAGAGAATCAAAGATAGGTATATATTTACATCAGGATTGGGCAGTTTTGTTTTTTAACATGATAACACCGGTAAGTCCTGTTGTTAATTGGATAGTGTTTATATTTGCTTGCATATTGATTGATCCATGGGACTCGCGTAGAAAATCTTCTTCAAGGGGCAACCTCTTCCTCTCGTATTATCTATGTTTATTGTGACAGATCAAGGGACCGGTCTCGTTCTAGAGACAAATACCGCCGTCACAGCCACAGTCCACAGCGGGATGTGCGAAGAGGTGGAAAGGATAGACTGTATAGTAAGTCGAGGTCAATATCGAGAGACACGCGAAAAAGTCGGTCAAGATCGAGATCAAAGGACAGTCCAAGAAGTCGGTCAAACTCAAGATTGAGGTGCAGACGAAGGAGCCGGTCAAACACAAGGTCGAGATACAGACGAAGGAGTCGGTCAAATTCAAGGTCGAGAGACAGACGAAGGAGTCGGTCAAACTCAAGGTCGAGAGACAGACGAAGGAGTCGGTCAAACTCAAGGTCGAGAGACAGCCAAAGAAGTCGGTCAAACTCAAGGTCGAGAGACAGACGAAAGAGTCGGTCAAACTCAAGGTCAAGAGACAGGCATCGTAGACGCGGGAGTAGACGTTAAAGACTGCCACATCATGAAATTACTCGTACAAATCAGCCTGTACTCCAATGTGCACAAAGTTTACAAGAATTGCACGGGAAGTTCAGATGTACATGGTTGGAATGCACTCATTAGACTTCGGTATTCGGGATCTGGTTTTGAACGTAGTTACTAATCGTCCATGTCATATTGCAGTAGCAATATATGAGCGATATATATATATATGATAAAGATAAACGTTCAAGAAGGTTTAGGTCGAAGTTTGATACGTCTCAAGACAATGAACACATGTATGTCGCTGGTACCTATCACTCTCTGTGTGGAAATGTTTCATTCAGAATCTGTATACAACACTACGGCTAAGAATATATCCCGAAACCTTGAATGCATTTTTTTTACGATTACAGCGGAAGGAACTAACAGACTACCTCTGCGGCATATATACGTATCGGGTGTATACCATAAACACTCAAGTGACTGTACAATTACATGTAGACCTTTGGTTTACATAAATTATCCCGTTGCGTACGTTCACAACATAACAATGACTGTAGTATACTTTTATGTCAAGAAAATCGAAGAGGCCGACATAATAGGATGGAACGTTTGTATGTGTCAGTGACGAGTTTTTTCTTCTATATTTGCTTTTATTTTTCTATTGTCACATGAGTAGACAGACAGACAGACAGCTGAGAGCTTTTGGTCAAAGAACTTTGCTCCATTTTGACCGTATTCAAAAACAAGAGCTGGCCTTAGAAATGCGTCTAATCCTAGCAAGAAATGCTTCTAAACCTAGCAATCGCTAATGTTATGGAAAGTACACTCATTTTCGAAGAAAGACACTGAGACGGAGTTAATAGATCGATCGATCTCTTGACGACAGATATTTCCTTTCAAGTCAGTAATATCCACGCGATTCATTTTAATGCAGGGAAATGACGCACTGACGCTGGAGACCTGCTCCGAGGTCGATGAAGAGCACACGACGTTACCTCCTGATACACTTTTACTCATGGCAAGAGGGCAAGTAAGTCCGCTGTCGAAAGCACCAATTCCGTCGCTGCCAGCAACTGGATAAAAACTCATTTTGTTCCATGGATTTAGTGGAGGAGGTTTTGCATTACAGTATGGGAGCATAAGTACAATAACTGTGCAAGCCTTAGCAATGAGCTGCATAATTCCGTGCATTGTCGAAGATGTTATTTTGAACTGTTTGGTATAGTGTTTTCCGTTTGTTTTGATAAAAACCCATGAAAAATCCGTGTATTTATACTGAGATAGGACGTTTGTCCACAGTACAAGTTGTGCATTATTCCATACATGTCTTGTTAGACTCTGTATGAATAGTTACGATTAGACGCTATTTCTGTAAGGACATGTCAGTCACATAAACATTAGCAGATAGACTGTGTCCAATTGATTTGCTCCCTGTAGTGCTTCCTGCCTGCATTGAGTACTCAGTATTGTTGATCAAATACGGTATATTTTTGACAGGAAACATTCGTACAGTCAATTTCTTCTGGATTAGTGACTGTGGCACCTTACGCGAATCTTGCACTGTCTTATCGTGATTGTGTTGTTTCACAATCAGCTGCCTGCCAGTCAAAAAAAGATCTACATCTCAATATATACTTACTATGTATATATATGATCGAGAGTCAGATCGAAACAGTCGGTCAAACTCAATGTCAAGACAGACATCGTAGACGCGGGAGTAGACATTAAAGACTGCCACATCATGAAATTACTCGTACAAATCAGCCTGTACTCCAATGTGCACAAAGTTTACAAGAATTGTACGAGAAGTTCACACGTGTATGGTTGGAATGCACTCATTAGACTTCGGTATTCGGGATCTGGTTTTGAACGTAGTTACTAATCGTCCCTGTCATGTTGCAGTAGCAATGAATGAGCGATATATATATATGTGATAAAGATAAACGTTCAAGAAAGTTTAGGTCGAAGCTTGATACGTCCCAAGACAATGAACACATGTATGTCGCTGGTACCTATCACTCTCTGTGTGGAAATGTTTCATTCAGAATCTGTATACAACACTACGGCTAAAAATATATCCCGAAATCTTGAATGTATTTTTTTACGATTACAGCGGAAGGAACGGTAGTATACTGTGTACATATTTGTGTGTCTTTGTTCATGATGATTAGTGAACGTGTAAGTCGAGATGTCAAAGGTCACTAGTACGCTGACAGAATAACTCGGGTATGCTATAGAAGATTGTGAAACATGGAAGTATAGCCATGAATAGTCGGATGGCTGTGTGTTTACGAAAGAGTATGAAAGATTTTGGGTGAACTAACCCATAATCGACAGCTCGGACAATAGTGCGTAAAGCTATTCTCATTATGCTCGGAATAAAGCGTGGATGAAAGTAATCCATCATATTCTGAATCACAAAACACGCTAACACTGTACAAAATTCTGAAGTGGGGCGAAAGGTTTTGTATTATGAATTATTTGCTGGCTGTGTGATAGATATGAGTGGCACACTTTGGCAATAAAAACGGTGTATTTAGTTTTATCTTACTCAACTTGGACAATTTATTGATCGGTCGAAGATATTTCCTAATTAAGCAGGCGTGTTAATCTCATTAGAATACCATACATCTTTCTAATCCAGTTTATGATAAGAGAGCATATAGAATAGTTATAAAAAATAAAAAATAAGGACAAACAAAGTTTTCCAACGAATATCCGTTCCATACAAGGATCAGCTTTGCTTGAGCGGTTCTAGGATTTGAAATGCAATCAACTAGACTATGGCTATGCAATTTATCAGACTATGACTATGCATGTATCATATTACTCTTGAGATTAAAGGGACAATGTATTGACTGTGACCGACGTACTGGCGAATCGAATAAAATCCGAAGTCTCGAAAGCAGTGGCTTAAGAAAAGCGATATGGAAGAAGCAATTATTGGCCAAGACTCGCTCAACTCCGTTACTGCGCCACGTAAAGAGGCAAATAAGGGTATTAAGCTGTCCCAGAAGGAAAGTATGTGCGCGGGCTGTGTTCATATGTGTTGTCTGTATGTACTGGTTTAATTGTAAAAATAACAATATGAAAAAAGAAACTATCAAAAATATTACACCACATGCTTTGTTATAGGTGAATAAACCAAGAATCAAATAGTGCTGTGGGTTGTGCATGTGTATGACTCGATAATATGACATAAATGTGATTTCTGTGTACACGAGAGAATTTCGTGTATCCTCTTGATAGGTTGATCACATCGAGCATGCAATACAGTATCTCTAGATACCAAATTCTAGATGTAGATGATAGAAAATGCAATTAGGTGAACTAGTTTCACAGTAGGAAAAGCATGGTCGTAGTATTATGAACCTAAACGAACCCAGTTTCACAAGTAGGACAAGTATAGTGGTAGTATTCTTAACGAAAAGCAGTCAAAACTATACATAAGTTCATTCATTGTTTGGCATGAAAATCTATTCAAGTATTTGTTAAATACAAATCGACTAATGCTTGTAGAATACACTGACTAAAGCTTGTAGAATACACTCTCATCAGTTATAAGGCTCTTAGACTGTTCTCGCGTTTGTATGTGTCAGTGACGAGTTTTTTCTTCTATATTTGCTTTTATTTTTCCATTTTCACATGGGTAGACAGACAGACAGACAGCTGAGAGTTTTTGGTGAAAGAACTGTGCTCCATTTTGACCGTATTCAAACACAAGAGCGGGCTTGGAAATGTGTCTAATCCTAGCAAGAAATGCGTCTAAACCTAGCACGCGCCCATTGTTTCGAGAGTGCACTCATTTCCGAAGAAACTGATCTGGATCGATTTAAGAGAAAGACCATGCGTCGGTTGAGTACAGACATACCCGTTGGTTGCTGTAATAGTCACCTTTTCCATTGGAACACAGGGAAATGTCGCACTGACGCTGGAGACCTGCTCCGGGGTCGATGAAGAGCACACGACGTTACCTCCTGATAGACTTTTACTCATGGCAAGAGGGCAAGTAAGTCCGCTGTCGAAAGCACCAATTCCGTCGCTGCCAGCAACTGGATAAAAACTCATTTTGTTCCATGGATTTAGTGGAGGAGGTTTTGCATTACAGTATGGGAGCATAAGTACAATAACTGTGCAAGCCTTAGCAATGAGCTGCATAATTCCGTGCATTGTCGAAGATGTTATTTTGAACTGTTTGGTATAGTGTTTTCCGTTTGTTTTGATAAAAACCCATGAAAAATCCGTGTATTTATACTGAGATAGGACGTTTGTCCACAGTACAAGTTGTGCATTATTCCATACATGTCTTGTTAGACTCTGTATGAATAGTTACGATTAGACGCTATTTCTGTAAGGACATGTCAGTCACATAAACATTAGCAGATAGACTGTGTCCAATTGATTTGCTCCCTGTAGTGCTTCCTGCCTGCATTGAGTACTCAGTATTGTTGATCAAATACGGTATATTGTTGACAGGAAACATTCGTACAGTCGGATAAAAAGACATATTACGTTCATCAAATTGTCAAATTGTTTGATTTGTGGACTCGAGAAACTGTGGTTATTTGGAAAGATCAAAATAATTACGCTTTTTTGATACGTGTAGATTTCATCTTTTTCGTCTATGTAGAGTTCTAAAAATATTTATATCTACAAGTATAGATTAATCGAGATGTAATGTTTTTTTTGACTGGCAGGCATCTGATTGTGAACTATTTTCTGCATCAATCTTTTTATTATTTTATTTTTTTGTTGGTTTTTGACTGGCAGCATGCAAAATAATTATACACATAATAGATTCAAGATCTCATATTATATATAGTATATTTTCCTTATATCGTTGTACTGGTTGGTGCGATTTACAGCTGTGCCTGAGTGGTTATAGGGCTTGACTCGAAATCAAGTGGCCTCTGGTCGCGCGAGTTCGAATCTCGTCAGCTGTGTATTTTTCTTCTTCTAGAAGAGGGGTGCGAGGAAGTGAGGTTTACATCAATTTTTGGTGCAAATTAATAAAGTACATCCATGAAGTACACATAACTTTAATATTTTGGGTCTCTTGAAACCTTATCAGTAGTTGTTGCCATCCATGTATAACGTTTTATTATACTCGTCAGTGCATTGATATCTATATTTATGCTTGTCAGTAGCTGTTGCCATTCATCTTTTAACATATTATTACACTTGTCTTATCAGTAGCTGTTGCCATTCATCGTTTCACATTTTATTACACTTGTCAGGGCATACATCTCTGACATTTATATACGCTGATCAGTAGTTGTTGCTATCCATCTATATCATTATATTATACTAGTCAGGGCATCCATCCCTAACATTATTCACGCTTATCAGGAGATGTTGCCATTCACCTCCAACATTTAATTATGCTAAACAGTAGTTGCTTACATGTAGTCTATATGTGCATCGCGTGTGTCTATCTTCTATTTGCCCATATACATGATTTAATTTAGATATCTGACGGTTGGTCGAGAATATCTGATGCACACACTTTTATGTTCCAAGAGTTTTGAGAAGGTGTTGTTTACAGACAAAATATCAAGTTTGAGCGAGTTGCGCTGCTTGCACCAGGCACATAAACGGCACACTATCTGCAGAACACATACGAAAGTATTCATTTTTCTTTATGGACTGATAGGCTTTTACTAAGTACATGTTTGTGATACTGTGCAACAAATTCTTGGACGTTTGTATGCGGGTCGTTTGTATGCGATAGTGCCGAGGTCTTAATGTTATTCTTACTTTGAGCTGTTACATTTTCACACGAGAAGACATCTGAGAATTTTGTCAAAAAATGTAGCTCTTTGATGCAAAACTACAATTTGACTGGTATTCAAACGTAAGAGCTGGACGTGGGTTGTGTAGAAACATCTAAACGATTATATAACCCCAAGTTTGTGAGTGTGCACAAATTTCCTAAGAAACATGCGTCGATCCTGTCAGTATTTTGGTTGATCATTTAAATACAGAGGTTCTCGTTGTCTGATTTAAACTTCACTTGGTTCATTTCAACGCACAGCATTCATATTGATCAAGTGCACCGAGATCGAGCTGGATGCAGAGCATATGAAGTAAGTTTCTGCGGAAATAGAAAATGTATATATTGAGATATGTAGAGTATGCATGATTCGATTTAGAATGTCTGACGGTTGGGAATATTTGACGTAGAAAAGTTATGTTTCAAACGTTTTAGGAAGGTGATGCACACAGACAAAATATTATATCAGAGCAAGCTGTGCTGCATGCAGTATGCATCCAAACGACACACAAAAGAGAAATGTCGCAATATTTTGTTATCTGTAGTTCAATGAACAACCAGCGTGGCATATAGTGCTTTCGTCTGAAATGCTGATCAAATATCTACAAGGCTAAATTCAACTCAAAGTCCGTGGATTTTTCCTCTCGGTGCACTCAGACCTTGTGTGGGTGGTACAATACTAGTTGAGTTAATCACATGTACGATTGAAGTGTACCAAAATACCAGTTGCAATCTTGGGATTGAGATTTTGAACCGTTGTACCTAATATATTATTGAACTCTCGGTAACTCTATCGAAATCTTACTCTGTTATAAGATACACATATTTGTGTAATAGTTTTGATTAGGTAATGCATGATGGTTATTTCTGGAAAAGCATGGTACCATTCTCATATCAGAAACAACCACATCTTTTCGCAGGGTGTTTCGCTAATGTGATATTGTCGTTGGCATCTGACTGAACGTTTGTACAGGAATGGGCATCGGTGAATGGTCACACCTCTTATGTCAACATAATAGGACGGAACGTTTGTATGCGTCAATGCAGAGTTTTTTAATTGCTTTTATTTTTCCATTTTCACATGAGTAAACAGACAGACATTTGAGAGTTTTGGTCAAAGAGCTTTGCTCACTATAGGTAAATGTATAAACCACAACTTGTCCGTACTCAAGCACAAGAGTTGGCCTGTAGAAAGGCGTCCAATCCTAGCAGGAAATGCGTCAAAACCTAGCACGTTACCATGCTATAGAGAGAGCACTCGTTTTCGAAGACACCCAACGAGAGTGACTTAATAGATGCACCGATCAGTACATTACAGACATCGTTGTCGGCCGTTGTAATAGTCACCTTGGTCATTGGAACACAGGGAAATGTCGCACTGACACTGGTGGCAGTGTTCGGGCTCGATGCTGTGCACACGACGTTACCTCCTGATACACTTTTACTCATGGCAAGAGGGCAAGTAAGTCCGCTGTCGAAAGCACCAATTCCGGCGCTGCCAGCAACTGGGTAAAAACTCATTTTGTACCATGGTCTTGGTGTAACAGTGTTTGCATCACAGTATGGGAGCATAAGTGCAATAACTGTGCAAGCCTTAGCAATGAGCTGCATAATTCCGTACATTGTCGAAGATGTTGAACTGTTTGGTATAGAGGATTTTGTTGTTTGATAAAAACCCATGAAAAATCCATATATTTATACTGAGACAGGACGTTCGTCAACAGAATAACTTGTACATGTCTTGATAGACTCCGTATAGATAGTTACGATTAAACGCTATTTCTATAGAGGCACATGAGTCTGAAAGTTATGCTTTAACAGATAGACTGTGTCCAATTGATTTTCTCCCTATAGTGCTTCTTGCCTGCATTGTGTACTCAGTATTATTGATTAAATCTGGTATATTTTTGACAGGAAACGTTCGTCCAATTAAGTCCATGATTGCTTCGTCTGGATTCGTGAAGTGGGCACCACATGCGAATGTTGCAATGCCTTGCCGTGATTGTAGCTGCCTGCCAGTCAAGAAAAGCATAATGAACACTTAAAAGAGGTAGATATTTTTAGAATCTATTATCATAAAAGCAGGAGGTGAAGTAACACTCAAATGTTACAAGATCTACACTATATTCAGTATATTTTCTCTATGGCGGTGTACTGTTCGATACAACTTGGAGCTGTGCCTGAGTGGGGTTGCAAGGCTGGACTCGAAATAAAATGGGCTCAGGACTCGAAATCAAGTGGCCTCTGGCCTCGCGAGTTCGAATCAGATCAGCTGTGTCTTTTTTGCTTCTAAAGAGCGGGTGTGAGGAAGTGAGGTTTACAAATTGAGGTTTACAAATTGATGCAAATTGATTAAGTGCATCCATGAAGTACACCCAGCTCCAATATTTTAGGTCTTTTGAACACTTATCAGTAATTGTTACCATCCATCTATAACGGTTTATTATACTCGTCAGGGCATCGATATCTTATTTATGCTTACCAGTAGTTGTTGCCATTCATCTCTGGGATTTACTTGCGATTCTCAGTTGTTGTTGCCATCCATCTCTAACATTTATTTACGCTTATCAGTTGTTGTTGCTATCCATCTATATCATTTTATTATGCTAGTCAGGCAAGCCATACCTAACATTTATTTACGCTTATCAGATGTTGCCATTCACCTCCAACATTTAATTATGCTAAACAGTAGTTGCTTACAAGTAGTCTATCTATGAATCGCGTGTCTATCCATCCATTTCACATAATCAGCACACACTTTCTACAGTACATATAACAATGTATTCATTCTTCTTTATAGACTGTTAGGCTTTTACTACCTACACGTTTGCGATACTGTGCAATGAAGTCGTGAGCACATGGGCACTACCTGTGTAACTTAAACATTAAAGCGGATATAATAAGACGGAACTTCTGTATGCGATTTTGCTGAGTTTTTAATTATTCTTACTTTTAGCTGTTATATTTTCACATGAGGAGACATCTGAGAGTTTTTGTCAAAAAATGTTGCTTTTTGCTGTAAAAATCAGAATTTGACTGGTATTCAAACGTAAGAGCTGGACGTGGGCTGTGTGGAAATGTGTAAACGATTACATACTAATTTCCCCAGAAACACACGTCGATCCTGTCAGTAAGTTGGTTGATCATTTATATACAGAGATGCTCGTTGTCTGATTTAAACTTCACTTGGTTCATTTCAACGCACAGCATTCATATTGATCAAGTGCACCGAGATCGAGCTGGATGCAGACACGGCATATGAAGTAAGTTTCTATTAAATTTTTATTCCTTCCTAAAGGGCAAAAAACGTTATCGTAGAAATTCGCCGGATTGGAGCTGCTAAGGTCAATAAGTAATACTGTACCATGCAGTTCTTACAGGTTGTGCAATACGTAATGGGAACAGAAGTATAATAACACATCAAGGGTTATCAATGAGCTGCCGAATTACGTGTATTGTCGAAATAGTGTGTTGGTGTTTTTTTGGTTAATCTATATCTACTTATACTGATAAAAGAACGTTCGTTTACAAGGATAACTGAGCTTTTCTTGATTATACCATACATATTTTGATAGATTGTAATAAGTTCCGAGGACCATCATTTATCGTGAATTCTTGAGATCAATAATTTTCTATATCAATGATTTTCTATACGGAGCAATCAATGCAAGAGTTAGAGAAATAGATGAGACTTCCTCGCATTGATTGCTCCCAATATTGTTCCTATGCTACATATTACAAAACGTTGTAACGTTGATAGGTTGTCGTTTGTTCGGCTGCCAGTCAAATGAGATTAAAAAGCAGCAAAGAAAGCATACATATAAATTGAGAGTATGATCCGGGATTTCACTTCCACATACAATTTTTGCAAACACGTATTCTACCGCAAGCAATCTGGTGTTGTGTAGGATAAAGCGACACATTGAATGTCAAGAGCGTTATCCTGCCTGACGACCCAAACAGAACATTTTTGTTATATCATGAAGCCATTTTTGTTATATCATGAAGCAAAGTGATCATGTGCGGATTGTAGTGAACGATGAAAGCGTTCACCAATTATTTTTGTTGGTGCACTATTCACTGAAAATGTCAATGTTGCTAGCCATAACCTTCACTATTCACTGAAAATGTCAATGTTGCTAGCCATAACCTTCGCCCACTTATGAAAGGTACCCTTATTTCATGAATGTGATATTATCGTTTGCATCTGACTGAACCTTCGAGAATGTCACGTTAAATGTACTTGGTCCATGCTCATAGGCCAGCAGGAGTACCTGAACAGTCAGACTGCGAAATCAAATGATGCTCACGCTAGTGGGGGGATTATACTTGAGAGAGTAACTATAATTTATTTTTAAATGCACTACAATCTATACTGTTCCGACAATCACGGTTATATCATCTGGCTTACCCCCGATCATGTCATTAATTCCGTGGTTCTCTGCCTCCTCTGTGAAAGGTGAACGACGATTAGGATCGTCCGAGAAGTTTTTCGCACACTTTACGAATTCACTGGCCAGTTTGCTGACATCCTGCGCTCCTTCACGCTTTATAATTTCTTCAATGTCCTGTTGTAGGAATGTTGTTGGAACAACATGTATATACGAAGAACGTAAATACTAACCTCAATCAACTGTTTAAAATCATCATGGATACTTTCATATATGCGATTGACACATAATGCAGACAAATTTACGGTATTTAAACTAACCTGTGGGAAAAGATTGTCGAACAAACCATCCGTAGCCAACACAACAATATCCGATTCATTCATTTGGTATCGGTAAGCGTCACCTTCCTTCATGGTATGCAAGATTGCTCCCTTACTCATATCTGATGGCATGACTGATAATTGGTAAGGAAAGTTGAACCCGTGCTGTTGTGATTTTGACTTACCAATGAACTTTCCTTCTCGCGTGTAGATTTGAAAGCCCGAATCACCAAGATTACAGCCGGTCAGCATGTGTGTCTACGCAGGCACAACAATTATTCATTCATATATAGACGAATGAGTATATATGGACGTACGAGAATGAAAACATATAAATTAGACGTGTACTCTACTATACCAGCTAGTAATTCTAGTGCTGTGCACAATTAATGAACTCAGATATATGCCGTTCTCGCATGCCATGCTTTTCTAGTTGCAAGAATGCCACAATGTCCAATGTTGATATTGCACTACGTAAAGAGAGCTCGGCAAAGTTTCCGGCGGCACCATCAAGCGCGCTCAAACAACATAAATATTCGTTTACAACACATTTCGCGAACGTAATACACACGCACTTGTATAGTAGATTGATTGGATTGATTGTGTGTACTCACAATCAAATCAGCCTTGTCTACATATACAATAGATTTTTCATCGTCCAACCTCGCACGTACGTGTATTAATAACGACGATTATACATACAGAATCAACAAGGGTATATATACCTATGCAAAATTTTGATTTAACTTACGCCGTCTACGAGAACTGTTGTGAGGTTAAACCAACTGCATCTACCATGAACAAATCACAGATTTACTAACCTCTTTGTCGATCCTTAGTACACAGGCTGTGCTGCTCCCGTGCGTTATCTCGCCTTTTTTCATGATAGTATTATGTGCGTACTCCAGTGCATCTCTTTCGGCCAAATGTAGCCCGTTCGCAATCACATTTTTCGCGTTATTCATAAGTGCCCAGGCAAACAACGATGGGTCCACACCTATACCTGCCCAACCACCCACACCGTCCGCTACACCTATGTAGAACGCTTCACTCGTTTCTTGTACAAAATATGCATCCTCTCCCGAGTCTGACTGCACAGTTTCATCCACACTTGCACAGTTACTTACACTCTCATCTTTTTCTCCCAAGATATCTGATGCAGCGGGACGCCGTTTAGGCCGCCTTGGCTTGCCTTGGAAAGCGCAAGCAACTTGTATTTCCGAACGAACGGCTGTACTAAACCATTTAGTCTTAGGTACGGATGAGTATGAATTGGCTGCTGTACACGGGTGCGTATGATGTGTTGTCAAGTTGATGTTAGGTAAGGTTGAAATTTTACGGACTTTGTGTTGCAAACGGGCATATGTAAAAATAGTTCGCACCCCTTGAATTTCGGAAGTACGAGGTGAAGACCACCAACAACTCTTTGCCAAACGGTATGGAAACATGGTATGATACTATAAAATCTTATGTGACTGGATAAAAGTATAGCGCATAAACTGTGTGATTGGGAATTGTTTACACTACAGAATGCAAGTTGCAATTCCTCTCGTAGATTATAGCTATATAATGTGCAACGTTCTTGTGAACGTTTGTAGTTATTGAAGATCGCTATATACGCTTGGTACACCTTCACATGTGGGAGTACCTATGCGTTGCAGTGCCAATGTCTAGTGTCGGTGTATATGTATATATATATATATATATATATATATATGTGTGTGTGTGTGTGTGTGTATGTGTGTATGTGTGTGTGTGTGCGTGTGTGTGCGTGTGTGTGTATGTGTATGTGCTAGTAGTATACACAGTTTTGCTACATAAAACTATATTTGAAGTTACTATATGTAAAAGCTTTTTGCACACATGAAACGATAACGTAATCAGCTATTAAACAAACCTCACATAAACAATGTCCAAGCCAATATCGGACATTTGTACTATAAAGAAGTTCGGTACCTCTAGTCAGCTTTTTTTAATGGTTTAGGTCTCACCCATTGTTAATGTCCGAGCCGTATATCGGACATTCAAAAAATTATAGAAGTTCGGTACTTGGAGCCCGCCAAACACTTGCTGTATTCGTTGCGATCGAGTTCTGACAAAACATAACACACACACACATTACATACACACATACACACATACACATACACATACACATGCACACACACACACACACACACACACACACACACACACACACACACACACACACACACACACACACACACACACACACACACACACACACACACACACACACACACACACACACACACACCACATCATAAATATTGTACTCACATGCTCAGTGCCATGGCGGCGATTCCCGTGGCACAGAGCGCAAACAATGTTTTTGAACCGCTTCCCGTTGTAAGCTCTACGTCTCGCGTGCTTACGCTCAAAGAGAAGGACTCAAAACTATGCAGACTCTTACTGCAAGAAAATGAGATGCTGTACGCAGAAATACAAGATCTCAAACATATAGCTGACCCATGCACTACAGATTCACGCATGATTTGTGTGTTTCAGCAGCGCATGGGCGATAATTTGAAAATACTGATGGGAGAGGAATGGGAGAATTCTATGAAGACCACCGCCTTTGCCTCGGATTGTGGGCCTAAAAAGATGATAATGACCGAGGAAGACAAGGTAGTGGATATTCATGAACCAACGTACATAAGTTTATGCACCCACACATAATAGATCAAATTCTGGACCACATTCTACGGTGAATTTTCGCTTTTGTTCAGATATTCGTACGCTGCGATTATGTTGTACATACCTACATATGATACGTGCATATACACTGCCGTTCACCGTTCCATGCCGTGACATGCGTATCACAGAGCACTGAGCTTATATATCATGCGATTTGTGAGTGTATTTTTCTTCCAAACTCAGTGTTTGGGATGAGCTGAGCTTGTATGGTTTATATACAAAGTTCCATCCAGCTTGAAGATCGTCTGAGGGAAAACTAGTACTAGCCCTTCGATACTCGTTTGTACATTTCTTTGACATAAGCACTATGTAAGATTCGGAGTAAAGGGCTCTCAAGAGATCAAATTTATACACGTGAACAAGCATCATATGTTTCAACATCAGAGTTATAATTCGATATAGTTTGTGTTTGTTGGGTGATGCTCACATGTAATGACGTTAGTGAAGTTTAATAATACGCAAATAACTACCTCCTATATTGCATTTATAAAAGTATACGTAGAATAATTATGGTTGAGCATATTTACACACGTAAACGCCTGCCACATGCACATTCGCATCCCATCGAGCACTAACTCTTCAAAACACGCGCATGCGTACTGTTCAATCTTTCAGCACCTGGTTAAAATGTTAATTAATGGCCGTCCGAAGCATATAGCTAGCCAGGCAAATATGAAAGCCAATGTCACCACGCACGAAGGAAAAATGCTGAAAGGCTACACAAAAGATCACAAACCAGTCAAGGACATGAAATCGAACGAACTCAGACCCGCACCGATTGCGTTAGATATCAACAATATTCCTGTTTCGGATGCCCCTAACATGGCCACGGCTGACCCAGGCACTGCACGCAGTAGTGGTTTTACTTCAGGTGCCATGAACTCGCTTTGGCAAGAAGTAGCGGAGGGAAAGGACACAACTAAGCTAGCAAAGAAGTCGAAAAAGACAACGCCGAAGCCGCCCAAAGGGAAAAATGGTGTGTCTCTTGCTGTACTCGGTGTTTCTAGTAATCTATGATTGTATTAACGACTTGTTCCTGTGCTTGTTCAATTACGCGTGTACGTTTTCACACAATTCCTGTAAGAAACGAAATGCTGTCATTATATGTTTCTAGGTTTGAATATAGAACGTTCAATTTTGCGGACCTACGAATTCTCGTAAGATTGACTTATTAATGCGTGATATTTTCTCACCGAATTTTTCTTTGACTACCCCTCCTCCCCCCATATCCCCGTCACGGCTGCATTATGTAGTGTCGAAGCCTCTAAAAACAGCAAACCCAACTACTTTGAATGTGGAGGCACAGTCAGGTAGCACTGTAAAAACCGCTGAAAAGCCCTCACCCACTTTTCAAATATTCGACAGAAATCAATCCTACGCATTTCAAACCCAACAAACACGCTATGACCCAACTGGCTCTTCTCCTACCAAATATCCTGCTAATGGAGTAGTGAATAGCATTGAGTATCATCAGTACCATCAACTGCAGCAGCAATCGATGAACAATAGTTTTGGTTATCCCATACCGATGCAACGTGCAAATGGCAACAACTTGAACATGGAATATAGTGGCACACCATCCAAACCTGGTCAACAACTCCAGGCTCCCGGTGGCAATGGACCATTCACCGTACCCGTTGAGATATCGCAGTTTGGCATGTCGCCGCAAAGCGGGCAAACTGGGTATGCGACAAAGTTTTCAAATGCAAATTACAATGATCAGGATAGATTGCAAATTCAGTCTGGAGTGGTGCATGGGACTGGTCTTCCAGATTCTATTAAACGTAAGTTGGATGCTCAATTCATGGATGCATCTGGCAAGTTAGCAATGGTCGAAGGAAGTCAGAAGCGATCGAAAACGAATATTGTCCCAAACGAGTTACTGCCTGGTCAGTTTCATTTCATGTCACAACAGACTCGCCATGGTTCACAGGCGCTAAACAACCTACAAACACAATCGCAAATACTTGCGTCACAACAGACACAGCAACAGGGTTCACAAGGTGGACAAGGAAAAGCACAACAGTATAGAGGTTCGCAACAGACACAGCAACAGGGTTCACAAGGTGGACAAGGAAAAGCACAACAGTATAGAGGTTCGCAACAAGCGTGGGGGTGTCCGTCACAAGTGGATGTAGGGCAAGTGTTACATGCTGACGTATTGGAGACATCTTCGCAGCGAGATGACAAATCTTCCCATTCGTCACAATTTCAGGGTCAGGATGAGAGCCCGTTGCTCCCGAAAATGTCACAACAAAGTCAACCGCCACAATCAACATCATTGCGTATGCAAATGCAGCTGCAAATGGAAATGCAACAACAACGACAAGTGAATGCACAGATACAGTCATCTCAAGGTCAGCACCCCCCTCATCAGGAAAGAAGAAGGAGTAGTATATTTTCTCAGCAGCAGATGCAGCCACAGCAACAATTAAATTTTATTCCCTACGGTGGCGTGAGTGATCAGATGATGCAACAAGGCGGTCAAGCACAACTCATGATGCAACAGCAGAAGTTCATCGCTCCGCAACAACAACAATATCAGCAACACTTCAGCACTCAGCCTGCACCCATCTCCCCACAGCGCACTAGGTCGGCCGCAAATCCGCAGCAACACGCTTCAATGGGCATGAGAACGTATGTACCTGGGCAGACCAACTCCAGCGCGCAGCATATGTTTCAATCACAAAGCAGCCCATATGGCCAGTTTTCGTCCGCTGAGATTCCAGGAAGTATAGTCAAGACCCCATCATCATACCATCATGCACCCGCTCTCTCTCAACAAGCCCAACAGGATAGAAGAATGAATAGTAGCCAATATGCACCGCAACTTAGGAAACCACAACAGCAGTCGAATTTGATGCCTTATGGCAATGGTGGAGTGGGTAAAAAGTTGGAGCAGCAGCAAACTTTTGTTAATCCAAGGCAACAGTTGCACCAAAATTCCCAACAATTCCAACAGCAAGACCAGGAACAGCAAGGTCAGTACCAAAATCGCCCGCAACAAACTCCCAACACCAATGCCACCCAATTTCTGCAATCTTGGCCTGACCCAACACTCGGAATGTATCCTGACCAAAAGAAGTAATTAATTTGCGCTGGTAATTTAGCTCTCCTATGGCGTAATGCACTAGGCGAATACAGCTACCTATTTTGTACAATTAGTTGTTTATAGCAAGGGACAGTAAAAGACGTCACTTGTTTGTTACTATGATTTCCCTTCATACGAAGCATCAAGTTTGCAACTTCGATGCGGACCAGTACGCTTTTTGTATCAATCATTCGAATGTAAAGTATTTATGTACAGGTGATACACATGTTCCGTGTATGCACATTTGTAGTTAGCCAGTTCTGTGTATTTAATAGTTAACACACCAAAACGTTGAATGCATAAATCTGTCGTACCTGAGTTAAGGACCTATATGGGTTCCAGACTGTCTGTAAGCTCTTTTTGATCTTCAGTGTCACGGAATTCGCGTGTGATACATTACAATTACTAAATTTTGTATGTAAAAAATGTTTGGGCACAATGATACACTGATAAGGTTATAACAGGTTTGTACAAAATATGCAACATGAAATGCATGAATATTCGTATGCTTTATTATTCACTAGCTTTCACAACTTATCTACATTAGTTTTCCACCTACTCACGGCCATACGTCACGACGGCGTGGTCGTAGTACTAGAAGTGTCCGCATATACGGGATGAGGGGAACGTAGCGTAAATGCAAATGAAGCCACTGACAAGCTGGCGTTTTCACTGCAGTAATGTTTGCTTGGAAGCCCGACAGGAAATGTAGCGTAAATGCAAATGAAGCCACAGACAAGTTGGCATTTTCACTGCAGTAATGTTTGCTTGGAAGCCCCACAAAATACCGGCCTATATCGATGCGACTAGTTCTTGAAGCACTCCTCGTATTTCTTCTTTGGGTGCTTGTTTTCAACGTGCTGGATGCGTTCAGCTTCCTTCGATGTAACAGGGAAATCCTGAAATATTCGAGATAATGTAAGGGGTTAGTATGAAATATGGTGGATATTGATATTTGATAGTGCAAGCAACGGCTTGAAATGATACTATTTCATCAAGCCTACTTGGCGTGAAATACGCCGTCACTATACTTAAGAGATGAGGGAAATATTTAAACTATGCTATGTTAAATGGACGCATTAAGCAAAACTATTTACAATCCTGTCGTCTATAAGTAAAGTTGCAGAGTGTTCTGATAAATGGAGAGGGATGTACCAAATAAACCATTTCAAAATAAAATATGAACAGTGCGCTTAGTATACAATACTGTGTAATACAATGTGCTACATAGAAATACAACGATTATAAAGAAAAATTATATCACACATCACGCGGCGAGTGGACGACTATTCATACATTGCAAATTTCAAATGGCATACTACGTAGGTATGGGTGTATTACAGTAGGTCAAAAGGTGTAATATTCTCTCTTGACATGAAACGCAACGGGTAGAAATGTAAAACACATCCAAAATGAACTTGCATGTGTTTCAACAACAAATTGGGTAGATCGAATGTACAGTATAGAAATATAGCAACCATAAAAAAAAACCATTTAAATATAGTGACGGTTAGGATGCACTACCTAGTAATCTAATACTATCAAACAAATTTTATCAAGAGCAATCTTACTACATACCGTGTAGCATGCGACGCACTTGAAGGCGGTTCTGTCGCCCTGATACTTCTCATTATCCTTCAGACTATTCTTCGTACCCGCCTTTTTCTTTGCCTCATTGGCGGCGCGCGCCTTGGCAGATTTTTGAACGTTTTGATTTCCCATATTTATATGTTTATTTGTATCCTATGTTTATATGGCTTCGTTTGCGTGTATCCTACGTTTGTGCGATTTCGTTTACGTGTGTGTATGTTTGCGGAGAACGCTTTGTTTCTGCATCGAAGGTTCTGAAAGGTGTTGGATTTTCAATATCAGTTGCCATCTCATATGTTAGAACATAAATTCACAGTACTAATTAATCCATAAGTAAATTAATTGCATATATCACAAATGCTAGCATGAACTAATTAATATTCATGTGGAGGTGACACACATGACTGGAAAAATTAGTTGTATATTCAAATGTGTAAATTTAGATACATGCACATTTAGTACTCCCAACGTTTGTGAGATTAAAATCGAAAATAGTTGTCGGAACTAAAAAATAGTACATGCAAACCAAAGTTGTTAAACTGATCATAAAAAAGCAAACCTCTGGGTAATACATTTATAAAAACGTGTAATAAAAGATAAAAGGATTGATTTAACCCCTCCGATTCCAATCAAGAATTATAGTACGTATTCTAAACATGTATAAACTGTAGACTTGAAGTTGGTCTTTCCCGAACACAATACCAAGATTAATTAGAAATTAGTACCGACAAAAACTATATTCACTTTTCGAATATCGAGATTATCAAAAATTAATTATAAAAATTAATTGGCCAGATTTACTTATCAAACGGAGGACTAGTCGGGAATATCTACACGAAGTCCCGGAATATCGACATTAGGGAAATTACGGGATGAGGCAGCCGAGCAATGAATGTTCAGGAACCACTTCTGATTGGGTTAGATTTCCCTCATGGCTTCCCCTATTCGACTGCAAATCACGCTCTCACGTATGGGCTGACCGACACGCCAGTGCCCCACGCGATCACCGTACTATTTAAAACTTATTCAAATCTTCTTTAAGTGAATAATTAAAAAAAGTTGTATCAAATCCTCTATATTAAATAACATTATTTATTAAATATTCATTTTACTTTCCATTAATTAGTTGATGGAAAGTACGGGTCCCGGTAACACGGACACACACACACACAAACACACACACACACACACACACACACACACACATACAGTTAACGAACGAACGCACACGCACACGTTTGCTTCGGTCCCTAACATTTTAGCATAAACAGAAGCACTCTCAAATCAATGCTCGACAGAGTTGCACACCACAACCAGATCACAAAACCACAGTAAATACACGTATCATGCTGTCTTCTTCTATGTCGCGAGCGGGTCGCTCGCTAACCAGTCGTTCCGCCATGCGAAGCACTATTCCGGTAGGCACAATTGCGTCTGATTTTCATTCTCTTCCTCGAGTGCTCACTTAATGTGAAGCCCACGGGTTACGAAGTATCACATACTATTTCTTGGAAGCACCCCATAATTGGCATTAGATAATGACGAATAACGATATTATAATCCTGAAACGCAAAATAGTGTTGATATAAACGTTCGGTTCAACTGAGTCTAGTCCTTTTGTGTAAATGTTGTACACAACTTTCGTACACCAGCTTTCGACCTCTACTACATAGATATGTTTTACTGTAGTTTTGTCGACGACTAATTCAATACAAATTTTCATAATCGACAGGCTACCAGCATTCTTGCGCGATGCTACAGCGAGGTGCGAGGTGCCGTGATCGGCATCGATCTAGGAACTACCAACTCATGCGTAGCTGTTATGGACGGTAAGGAGTCGCGTGTTATTGAGAACTCTGAGGGTCAGCGTACAACTCCCTCTGTCGTTGCCTTCAGCAAGGATGGGTATGTGATACGTGTTCATGTATATGTTTATGGTCACAATTTTGAGGTTTACAGTTGTGGATAGTGCGAGTGCAAGACGATGAAGATTAACGATATAATATTCCTGAAACGCAAAATTATGTTGATTTTAAAACGTTCGGTTCAACTGAGTCTTTCTCTCTGCTCATGGTTCTTGTGGAAGTGTTGATTTGAATTTTTCCTGGGTGTTTGTAAATCTTTGAAGATTCTTATGATTTACTTCCATGATGATTTCCTTTTTATTCATACTAACAGAGAGCGATTGGTCGGTGTACCCGCTAAGCGCCAGGCTGTAACCAATCCCACTAACACACTATACGCCACAAAGCGTCTTATCGGGCGTCGTTTCGATGATAAGGAGACACAGAAGGATCGCGAGCTCGTCTCTTACAAGATTGTCAAAGCCCCCAACGGCGACGCCTGGGTTGAGGCCGAGGGAAAGCAATACTCCCCATCTCAGGTGTGTTGTTTTTTTACCGTTTGTTGTGTAAATGACGGTAATATTGGTATTACTGTGCACATGATAGCTCCAAATTCCCAAGTTTCATGTTACCATGTAAATACACCATGTATTGTCGTGGATTGTTGCGTGATGTTTTGCATTGTTTTGTACTCAGAATATCAATGTTATAAAAAAATCATCGTTTTGTGTACATTGTTCTAACTCCGTTCATTTTCGCTTCATAAATGTAGATTGGAGCCTTTGTGCTTACCAAGATGAAGGACACCGCCTCGGACTACCTTGGTACTGATTGCAAGAATGCCGTTGTGACCGTACCGGCATACTTTAACGATTCTCAGCGTCAGGCCACCAAGGACGCTGGACAGATTGCCGGACTCAATGTCCTACGTGTGATCAATGAGCCTACTGCTGCCGCTCTTGCGTATGGTTTGGCCAAATCCGATGATCGATTAATCGCCGTTTACGATTTGGGAGGTGGAACATTCGATGTGTCCATTCTTGAGATCCAGCGTGGTGTGTTCGAGGTTAAGGCTACCAATGGAGACACATTCCTTGGAGGAGAAGATTTTGACAAGGCTATCTTGGATCACTTCCTGGATGAGTTCAAGAAGAGTGATGGAATCGATCTTACCAAAGATTCTTTCGCTCTTCAACGTCTACGTGAGGCTGCCGAGAAAGCAAAGGTTGAACTTTCCTCATCCAGTCAAACCGATGTAAACCTTCCGTACATCACTGCTGATGCCTCAGGACCTAAGCATTTGTCTCTGAAGTTGTCTCGCTCGAAGCTAGAATCCCTAACTGACTCTTTGATCGAGCGCACTAAGGAGCCCTGCAGAAAGTGTATCAAGGATAGTGATGTTAGTGCCAGTGATATTAGCGAGGTTCTACTTGTCGGTGGTATGTCTCGTATGCCCAAGGTTCAAGAGGTTGTCAAGGGTATTTTCGGAAAGAACCCGTCCAAGGGTGTCAACCCTGATGAAGCTGTCGCTATGGGAGCTGCAATTCAGGGTGGTGTTCTTGCCGGAGATGTCCATGACGTATTGTTGCTTGATGTAACTCCCCTATCTCTTGGTATTGAAACTCTTGGTGGTGTGTTCACACGTTTGATTAACCGTAACACCACCATCCCCACCAAAAAGTCTCAAGTATTCTCTACTGCCGCCGATGGTCAAACCCAGGTCGAGATTAAGGTGTACCAGGGAGAGAGAGAGATGGCTGCCGCTAACCAGAAGCTCGGTGAGTTCACTCTATCTGGCTTCCCACCTGCGCCAAGAGGAGTACCCCAGATTGAGGTAACTTTCGACATTGATGCCAACGGTATCGTTAACGTTTCCGCCCGCGATAAGGGAACCGGAAAGGAGGCCAACATTGTTATTCAGTCATCAGGTGGTTTGTCCAAGGACCAGATCGAGAACATGGTTGCCGAGGCTGAGAAGCACGCTGACGAGGACAAGAAGCGCAAGGAGACAGTCGAGGCAACTAACCAGGCTGAGTCCGCTATCCACGACACTGAGAAGTCTCTTAACGAGTTCAAGGACCAAATCCCAGCCGAGGACCGCCAGAAGATTGAAGATAAAATTACCGCCCTTCGAAGTGTTGTTGGTGGTGATTCTACAGACGGTGAGGCTGTTCGTGCGGCAATCAACGAGCTGCAACAGGCATCTCTAAACATGTACCAGTACGCCGCCAAGAAGGTATATCAGTATTGGTCAGAGAATAGTGTAGAGCATTTTTGTTTGAGGAGTTGAAGGGTTTATTCTAGTTCGTCTTTTGTATTTGAACAGTATTTGTTTGTTTAATTTCGCGAATAACTGTCACTAATGCCCTCTTGTCTGTCATTTTTATATAATTATAGAACGAGGGTAGTTCGGAAAACACCACAAAGGACACACAGGAGGCTGAGTTCAAGGATGTTGACGACAAGGAGAAGAAATAGATGAACTAATTGTTGTCATGTTCAATTTTATCATATTGGCTCAACTTAGGAGCTAATGTGTTCTGTAGAGCTGAAGAGGCGATAAATGAAGTCTATCGCTTCTTCGTATACCACCGTAGAAAGGCATTTGTGCAGTGGATTGTAATTATTGTCAAAACCCCTGCGTTGCACTTTGTATTTTAGCCCTTGTATTTTTATTTCCTTTGCAGTATTTTATAAAGTATAACTGCGAAATGCTGATAAATCATTGTGTGCCACTTCAAAGAATGAGTCTCATTGGATCAATAATTTTGTACCCTGGACGCAAGTTCTGTTGAGCGAATGTTCCATTGAAGGAACTATAAAATATTTGTGGGCTAATTGTTTAATATTGAACCTTAACTGTTGCTCAAATGTGCAGTAGCATATATAGTGACATAGAATTTTATTAGATTTTCTTTACCCCTATTTCCTGTAGTCATAGCTATTTCATTTAACTGTCATAGTACTAGACTAGACTACTTCTAATGGTGTGACTAGTCACTCCCCCATCTAAACCTCTAGTCTATTATTCGAGTTTTAAGTTAGAATTTTTAACACTGGTGTGTGTGCGTGTGCGTCCTAACACTGCTTGATGGTAGGCACGAAGCGCATTTATTTATCTATGAACCTAAGTACTTCGATGACGATTCAAGCTACCAAAATATATATCTTCCTTGATATAATCATGACTACATACTATATTGACTATTAGAAGTGTTGACTATTTAAATCAGACGGCTTCTATTCAACCCTCCCAGTTTTCTCTTCTTCTTTATCTTGGTGGCAGATATCATGTCGTCGAGCTGAATGCGACATACATGTGTTAGTGAAACTGGCATATTGATGGGAACAGCGTAGAAACATTGTGATACTACTATGGAATTGCAGAGGAGACTGAAGAAGAAGAAAAACAGTTTCCCTATGTAAAAAAAATAAACTAAACTTATCACATATTGCAGAAATACCGAAACAAGAATGAAGCGTGAGATGTAGTTATAGACTCGGCTATACGTACGACTATCACAAAACAGCACAAGCTTATCCCAATAAATCAATGAAAAAGAAATTCGAACAAACTAGAAATCTGATACCTGCCGGGAAGTGTTAAGAGATGAATTGGCGCTGCTATTGGCAGTGCTACTCGCAAAGAAAGGCGTCCTTACTGTCTGCTGTCCAAAATTGAAGCTCATCCCTGTATCCGATCGTTTAGGAATATGATACATCAACGGGTTGACCTCTCGAGAATAATGATCAAATGACGTGTTTACGGATGCACGCCCACCTACGCCTATACGACCACCCACACCTAGCCCTTTGCTCATCGCCGTCATTCTATGCTTCCATGAAGGCTCGTCGCTGGATGCTTTCGCTACGTTTTGTCTGAGTTGTGTTTTCAGATCTGAGAAGCTGCTAAAGCTGCTTTTCTGATTAAACGACGGAGCTTCATTAATATTATCTACTTTGGAGAATGGTAACATGCTGTTGTCCACATTTTCATTAGCGGTTGAATCAACGGTGGTGTTCGCGTCTGATAGATGTACGTCCGTGGTTATACGATCGTTGGACAAGTCATCCCCATGGTCGATGGGCACACTTTCACTCTCCACAACTGGCTGATTCGACTTAGCATTGAGGCTTTCGCCGTCCACATGCATATTCCTCACAGGTTCCCTGTTTTCCACATTGACACTCTGATTGTCAACAGTGCCATTAATACCTTGAGAAACCATGACCGGGCGCAAAGGCACAACTGTACTAGTTGTTATATTCGTGGGTGTGGGTGCGGGTACAAAGTCACTGGTCACTGGCGCGTTGAAATCAGCTTCGTCCTCACTCTCACTCACATACTCCTTTTGTTTCAATTTCTCGGCATGAATCTTTGCAGCCTGCAGAAGCGAGTCGCATGCGATCTGAAGCCCCTTTCGCTTGCTATGGTAATCTTTTACGGTCTCAAATATTTCTTCTCTAAAATTGTATGTGGTTACTCATGAGAAAGCAAGCGATCGAACAAGTGTAAGTTGCATAATCACTTCGTTTTCACGTGCATATGCACGCAAAACGAGCATGAAAATCTTGACACAATAAAGATCGTGAGAAATTACGCTAGTTTACCAACACAAGCACACGCGTACATGTATTCTTCCTTACTCTTCTTCGAGTAGTGAATATGTCACAATAGCCAGTGTACGACTTGATATATTCAGTATGCATGGATATAACCAAATACAAGCAGAACGGGTAAATACTACTACGAGGTTACTTACAGTTCGGTTTCTAAGCCACATCGCTCCTCGGCGATTTTAAGGAACTGTCTTGACGCCTCAGGATTGTCTTGATACTGCATCTGTGGATTGTGGAAACACAAGTACAGATTTCGAGTCAGATAGTGGATGCTTCTCATTTTTTACTATGCATACACATATAGCCATATTTTGGATTGTGGAAACACAAGTACAACTTTTGAGTCATATAGTGGATCCTTCTCATTTTTTACTATGCATACACATAATGCCATACTTCTTCACTAGAACTATTATATCTCCATCTATTAACAAAGTGGATGTGGAAGTATGCAGGTACAAAAGCTACATGTGGATATCGAACATAAACAAAGCTATACATATCACGATAGTGTATAAACACTTACAACAGCCATGTTCATTTCCATTATTTCGGCTTCTCTTCGTTGTCGGTTTTCTCGCATCTGAAGGATTGAACCGTCCAAGTCCAGGAGTTTGTGTACCTAACATAAATAAAAAGACAGCAGTATATATATTCATATCAATGTTCCTGATGGAGTGCCAATCGTTTACAACATGGTTACGTGCAAGTTTATAGTTTGAATATAAATTAAAGACCTTACAAAGGCAACTGTCACAATATTTAAAAGCTTCGTACACACTAATACAAAACAGTCGAACATTGTTACTGGAACACTCATAATACTGCACCAAAGTTTACCGGTGCTGGCATTTCATTGTATACTGATGCAGCCAAGTAAGCATTCAGGTCTTTAACTTTATCGGTCAACACAGCAACATTACACTCTGCGCGTGCTATAAATTGAAAAAATATTAAATGAATACATGTTAAAGGATATTTCGAAAATACATGTTTGTTGCACATATTCATCCAGGCCAACTGTGAAGTAGTACTCGTGTCTATGCAAACAATGACGAGCACTTTTGCACAACAATCAATTTCGCGAGATTGTTTCATGTATATAGCGCGCATAAAAGAATGAGATTGCGCACGCAAAAACAGCATGACACAGTGCAAGAGGATGAGTAAGGTATAGAGCGATTTCGTATACACTATACACAGCAAGTGAATCCATAAATTATTTGTGTGGACGCGTATATACATACATGTATGTTTGTATGTCTTGCATGCTATGTGTGATACATTCGGACGTCGCTGCCTACATGTGTTTAAACGTCTTCTAGTAGTTTATCTATGACTACCTTTCTCAAGCTTTGCCTGCCTTAATTCCTCACGTAGACTATCACAGTACACATGGCACGTAAGGATATCGAAATCAGCGACTGGGGAGGGCCTTGCTGTGACGAATTTTGTGCTAGTGAGTGCAGGTGTACCAATTAGCGTTGAGTGAGCCTTAGCTTTCGGTATGCTCGGTCCACGCTTTTTCTTCCTTTCTTTGATTGCCGCAGCGCCCTTCTTTCGTTCCAAAGTTCTTTTCATGTTTTCAACTATGTAAACCTATAATGATTAGTATGTATACATATAGGACGTGCATCGATGTATGTATCGACTAGTAAGTTCGTTTGTATGTAACTTACGAACCAAACGCATTCGGATAAGTTGGGACGTTATAACGCCCACCAATTAGAATGGAGTGAGTTTCCGCCAAATCTCGGTACTAACTTTTGTTTATATCGTTACTATAATGCGTATAATGTATTCTCGATGGCTCCGATAATATAACGGTACGCCTTGAACATTAATTATAACACTAAAAGAGCATTTTCCCTCTACAACGACAACGGACTCACACTGGTTAATAGTTTGGTTTCATAACATCGTCAATGTTATTACAACGAGATTATTATAGTTTCAAATACTAGGTTTCGAAGATTGGAATACAATGTTGCTTACTTTGAATAATACTGTCTTTAACTGTTGGATGCTACATTCGTGATGCACGACCACAATTAGTCAAAAGTACACTTGATCGAAGTATAAACCGGTATCTAAGAACTACCCACACAAAAATACGCCAGTCTACGCAATCTCACTGTTGCTGTATTAGAGATTTCCTTCATAGTCGTGTTTATAGCATTCGGACATGTTGTATATATGTAGGACCTACAATTGTACAGGTGCAGGTACATGGAATAGATTGGCGCGTATAAAAGATTATTTATTCAAACGTCCCCTAACCTAAAACGTTTTAGTGTTCGATAGCAGCGTCGATGATTCTTCGCATTAGAACTACACTACAATTCAGTCTTGGACACAGAGGTTTATAATGTCATATAACGTCTAGAACGGAACACTTAAAAATATTAAATAGACTACGCAAAATAAGGTAGAGTAAATGGGTAGTTTCATTATGTACAAATGTGTGTTGTGATTGCGCAAAGTAGTACACACTCAATAATTATATACAATTCGAAAGTGCCGCAGGCGACTTGTTTCTTTCGCTCTCAACTATTCTACTTGAGGACTTCAACGTACATAAACGATATATGTTTCTCTAATACTCGTACAACAGGGATTCTCAACAGCTTCAGTCCAGTAATCTAGAGCATCGCCAGTAGGGATTGCGATATATATTATCGGTGTGGGAGGTAATATTCTATTTCTGTTCCCACTTATTATACGAGTGTCTCGGCAAGAAGAAACGGCCCTGTCTATGATTGTTTAACGTACGCATAGGTAGAGTAGTCTAGGATGTTCATCTTAGAAAAGGAAAATCTCTTCTTTCTAATTTTGCCTTTCAGTGAGTGTTTTGTACACTTTGTAATATAGTATAGTTGGCCAAGACCGAGATGAGACACCCGGCTGCAAATAGAGGGTTATATCCATCGTTAGCAGGTGTGCGTAGGATTGTGCGTGTCTATATGAGCGGAGCATGAAGTATATACATATATACTACATCTGCATGTTCGTGCAGAACACATACACAACGCGGATCTTCTCACTAGATCTTTACGGCGACATTCAAACAGAAAGAGGATGGATAAGAGGGGCATTAACAACACAAAGTACATATTTTAAATTGTATGTTAAGTACTTCTCAATAGTCTCTTATCTATTTGCCACGAAGAGTTCCAGATTGTCCTGGTGATAATTCGCTACCTTCAACAATAAATGACAGACGTCGTATACAATTCACACAGGATGTATAACAAAACATACAGGCAATTAATGAAGTACATATATATATATACGGCATAAACCTAACATACAAGTTTCTAACAGTTGCATGTTCGCATCGCATAGACACACTTGGACAAATAAATGCACAAACAACTAACATCTACAGCATACCAAGCAAGTACAGCTGCTAAACGATAAATTTTTCGTAAAGATTAATAAATGAGGTACGAACGACAGTATATAAGCACAGTTGTACAAACAAGCACACACAAAGTGAAAAGAACTTGGCATCATACCTGCAAACAATACTTTAGATACTTTCCGACCCATCCTATGGTGCTGATTGAGTTTGAGAAAGAAGAGTGCTGGCGTAACATAACACAACGATGTCGAACAATTTGCTCCCACCACCCTGAAAACTGCAATTGGGAAAAGCAGCATATTAGGGCAAGTGTGGAATAGGAACGAGATATGTATGTCGACAGCAAGATATCGTCTCTGTTTCTTTCTAAACGTTCAGTCAAAGGTAGTGTGGTGGGTACTGATATGTGCTTAACCACACACTCATCATTAACACAATACTACTCAGGTTGAACAGGCTCCAGATACATGCATGATATGCACGACTGTTAAATTTACCTGTACCAAGATCATGGACCATCAGCGCAAGAAGATATGTAGTTGTACAAACAATGGCTGTACACACGTTGAAAGTACTCTCTGATGGTTCAGTAACGGTTGACTCTGATATTGCAGGTTGTCTGTTTCTCTCAAATAAAACCAAATTCGAATGTACATAAATATTGTGCCTCGCTTGGGTCATATAAATGAATAATCTTATAGTGCAACAAATGATAGCACTAAGGCATCCGGTTTCAGTGCTGGTACCATAGATCAACAACCCCAAGCTGTTATATTCACAAAATATATTTTACATTACGCTGAACGGCAAACTCTGGTATGTAATACGAACTATAAGAAGACCAACTAGCAATTCAAAGATACCAACACATGGACATCAGCATGTATATGAAAGACACGGACGTTAATACACACAAACTACCGTTATTCGCAATTGCAATACAGTTCTTAACGATACAAATGGACAATGTATACAATGCACATACAGTTCCCTTTAACAGTGCAAGTCATACAAGCATAAGTATCATACATATTATGATAATACAACCCTATGATCAGTGTGCGGCAATTAAGTGCGTACTCATTTGTATTACAGGCTATTTACATACACACGTACGATCAAGTATCATGTCTTGATTGAAATACGTAAATGGTCTTACAAGTATGAAAACATCTCTATATTCTAGTTAGCGTTTAGGGTTTAAAAGCATAAAGTGCACACAAAATGCAGTCAAAAGATACCGATCACATCTGCTGAGCACATTCACTAGTGAGTTTCTAAGGGGATGTGCTTGTAATGGAAATGACCCTAGGGCCATGAACGATATTCCAAATCGAGCCATGTTTGCTGCAAAATCGTCATGCGAATCTGCATATATTATCACAATTATAGTGGCTGAGCAAGCGTGTCATCTTACTCACACTTTGGCTACTATGAACACAACGACAACAATAGTCGAAGGTTGAGTTCATGGCTTCGATACATGTGTGTAGATAAATATGAATATCACTACTCAAAATGAACTATGAGCTAAACACATACAGTTATCTAGCCTAAGGAAACCACGATGCTTTGGTCTGTGAGTCTGGACCGAATTACATACTATTAGATACAAGTACATTATAATATTTGCATCAGTGTGCTTGTCACTTCAACGACAACTCTCACTCCGACTCATAAAGTATAGCCACACATGCAGTGCAATACATACAATTCTGAAGAATGTTGACTTTGGTATCCGCTCCAAACGAAAGATACCCGCAAATACCAGTAGCCAAATACACCAGATACGACATTCCCACACTACCTACTACCACCTCTCGCATCCTCGCGTCAGTGGGCTGGACCAATTCTTTATAGACTGAGAATATATTCTGATGGCAGGTGAACGCAAACACAACAATCGGTATGGCGTTTATAATCTCACTCCCGGAGGTCGATCGCGTGGATGGTAATAAGTCTTGGGCACTATTCAGTATTCCTGGCAGTATGACGGGAAACGGGTGCCGTTCTTCGGGCAATGATGCATAGTTGAATATGATAAATAGAGACAGATATACAACTGGGACAAGACTAAACATGCTTACATATTTGAGTGAGCTTAGATCTCGTAAATAGCATAGTGGTATTAGGCAAATCATTGCTATTGTTATCCATGTTTCCCGACGTGCCAATATGTTGTCCTGCTTGTACAGGTTAATTGTGTAAGTGAACATTTATGGGTTAAGTTCCGAATATTTACAGTTTTACGGGATAGAAATATATAAGCAGGTCATATAGGAACAATATAAGCATATGCATAGATGTAGCAAAGCACAATGAGCTGTAAATTATTAGTCCTGTGGTACATTTAACACCTGGAGTAAAAAGAACAGTCCGTGCATAAATCTATCGCAATATATTGAATTCATTGCGAATACATGTAAGTAAATATACAGCATATGCACAAATGCAACATACCAGTTCGAGCCCCGAAATACGAGCAGTCGTTTCGGGCAACACATCGCCAATTATAATAAGATAGCCTACTGCGACGCCCGTGGTCTTTAATACCACCGCAATGTCAACAACTATAGTGAGAGATGGATACGTATTGCTTGCAAGCTTTGCGTACGATGAGTTGTGCGACCGGCTTGTTTGTTTGGTGGACGCAATTAGCAAGAGCAACCCCGTCATAGACATCAGTGCACCTTCATACAGAGGAAGTTAAAGAATACACCCATCAGAACGACCTATCTCTCGGCTTTACTTGCTTTGCGCAAGTAATCTACATAAGCGTGCACAGGCCTGTCTGCACTTGAAACAGGGAATCAGTCTACTTTGTTAAGTGTCACGTATTCATGGCAATTTGGAACGGACGAGCGAAATCCGGGAATCCTGAACCAAGTTTCATAAACATAAACTGACTAATACATTCAAGTACACACAGCAGAACACAAAAACACCATGTATGTGCAGCCAATACGAAAGCACTGAAATATGAAAGCGTTGGACGGTCTACACGTTGGTAATATGAAGAGAAGCGTCATCCGTATTGACAAGTGCACTTCATACCTCCTGATATTATGACTATACCAAGGGGCACGCCGCAAGTTTTGAAAACGAACGGCATTGTCAAGAGTCCACCTCCCAGGATCGTATTACATAGGTTGAAGAGAGACGTGGATAAAGAGGCGTCCGCACCGACGCCCACCTGGGAGAACAATTGATCTTGTTCATCACCGTTTCTCCTAATCTTCAACTCATGGTGGCAAGCATTTCTATCTATAGATACGTTGCTCAAATTAATATTAGTACCCTCTCTGTTGCTAGCATAAGACGGGTTACACTCAGATGTGGACATGGCTAACAGTGAGATATTCAATCACAGCAGGGTATATGAATATTGACATACTCATGGAAATCGTCTCCCTGCTATGCTGCTGCATATGTAAACATGCACACCCACATATAAACAAAAGCATGAGAATCTACTTATATCGTCGTTGTTATAACCTCAGCCTTCTGCCTCACTGTGCGAAGTAGCTATTAAGTCGTTGTTACAACCTCAGCCACCTGCCTCACTGTGCGAAGTAGCGCTATTGAAACAAAATTTACTATATTTTAGGTCTATATTTGTGTTATCACAGCTATACTGTATTTGGAAAGTATGCTTATAGTGTTTTAAACATGGATAGATTGTGGGCGCGATTTCATCGGCTCAATTTACTTGAATATTTAATCATTTATATAAATATGAATTAAACTTTATTTAGAATTCACATGGTGATATTCTAGTATTTAATTTGAATCAACTAAAATAAATCGGAAAATAGAAATATGTTTATTTATTGTTGAGCGCGCGATTTCGCCAGGAAGATTGTTGAATATATTATATTATTTAAAGCTTTCGAATCTATATTGTCAGGTTGATAAGCGGGGAGAATTAATGAATAATATATTATTCAATATTGGAGCAAGCATAGTAAACCTCATTCAAGTGTCACTTTGTCCTTTGTCCGGACATTGTCCGAAGCCGTAACGTTTACACATCGAACGTTGTACGTGTGTGTGGTTAAGAAGTAGTACTTGAACATTCATATCGTTTCGAAAGTACCAATAATTAATGACAGACAAGACATAACACTATAAAAGCATGTAAGTATGATAAGCTAATTAACGAGATTTCGCGAAATATATCCTATGCACACATTTATATGCACCTTTTCGCGTTGATAGTTTTTGTTTCTGTAGCGTTGCTGAGTAAAAGGACAACGATCGATTACAAGGTAGGGAGGGTATATGAGGTGCATATATTTGATAGACAGCCTAGCTATCATGAGTTAACAGCTTTTCTAGTAATGTGGATGTTGAATAATTGACAACAGATTTTTGGGCTAGTGAATAGTTGTTTAGTGAGCTAAGGATATGCAAAAGTATTTTCAGAAATGCTCGAAGCTGTTTTAGTAAACACGGGTTTCAGTAGCATACCAGCAATGCATTTAGAATATACTCTCCTGATTTTCACGTTGAACCATTTACATATAGTGATGAGAACACGTTTTTCTCGTTGCGTTATCACCAACAGTGAACTTTATCAACCCGAACTTATGGTTCTGGATGAAGACTCTGTTCGAACAGGCTCTATACGTTTCTCTTTGATGAGAATCTGTATGTTTGTTACCTGAATAATAGAATCATTCATCACGGTTGTCAAATAAACAGGGAAACTAATTTGGCTGTAAAAACAACTCTTAGATTGTTCATACTGTGTCCTAACATGCCTACCTGTTGCTAAAATACATCGTTTGCTATAGATACGAACGCACAACATATCATACACATGTATAAACATACAATCTCGTTGTTAAGCAAACGCAAGAACATACACCATTATACGATGACCCTACTAAAAATCACATTTATATTTTCAAATACACACTATATCGCAGAAACATACTCACACAAATGTAACACCCAGCTATCGGACATCTAGCAAGTGCATCGCTAGACGCAATTTCATGCAGCGATAAGAGTCTCTTCGAAGAATGATTCATATATTACTATATAACGTGCTTAAGAAAGGATCAGGTTCTACTATTATTTATTTGCTATATAATTCTGACTAATGCTGCTTTTGCCACGGTACTAAACATAAGTTTCTTGCACTTGTTACTATTGTACGTACACCTTTTTTTATCCCAGTCTGGGAAAGACCCCAAGTTCGCTTTAAGACGTAAAGCACAACATACTGGTGTCCTCCTTGACGGAACGGTACAAGACTACCAATGCAAGCTCTCGTTGTAAAAGTCATCCTTGTCCCAACTCGAAAGTAGAGGGTCTGACAGTGTTTCAAAGAACAGGTCAGAATCTTGGTTCCCTTCAAACAAGCTGTCAAAGTGCGCTCGTGTGGGTTCGTCTGTGCTGGTATCGTTACTGGTGACAGAACTGCTACAGTCTGTGTCCCAGTACGACGCTGTAGAGTAGAAATCCATTTGCTCAGATGCCGATTGCGCATCAGCAGCGGCGACTGGAAGACTGTCGTCCAGACGTGATATAAGGAGATCTGATCCACGTTCGCTGAGAAACAACTCACCCATCGTAAGCAGGGCGCATGACGACACAAATGTTTTCTCAGGTGTTGTTTTACTTTGCTCGATATTCTGGTTCGAGAAAGAAAGTGGTGGACTGTCGACACCAGTTTTCTCACTGCTCGACTTCACGGACAGCGCATTCATCGGAGCGAGGGTGTCAGGATTTAGAAAATCTGGCTCAGACTCCACATATATATTACTTGTACCTTTCGAAAGTAGTTTGGGATGAGTAATTGTATTGTTGCACCGTCGCTTTGGTTTTCTCTGACAAGGTTTCTTAATCGCGTTCGCCGAAGCCGCAGGGGTAGCTCTTAGTGTCGGATTCGTGACGACTGACGCTAAAGACTTAACCACAGACACTCCAATCGTTGTGGAAGCCGTGGGAGTAGACGACACACGTTCGAGCTTGGTACCATTCTTTGGACGTCTGTCAGTGTCACCACCACATATAGTGAAGGTGTATTGCTGCTGAAGTTGAGCCTGGGACGGGCTACTTTGTGAGCGATTGACGGCCTTGTTTCTTACGTCGCTGGCGGCACTCATGGTTGCATTTCCTCCAGTTCTTCCATTCACAATGGCTTGATGTGTGGCAGCAAACAGCTGACTTGACAACACATTGGGGTTACTAAAGCGCTGCTGTGAATGTTGCTCTGAATGCTGTTGTAGTGAATTCTGCGAAGCAATTCCTGACTTGGATTCAACTGTGGGCAATGACGGGCGACGTGCCATGGTACTCGAAATTGAGCCAAAGCCGCATGAGGCAGTAGTACCATCGGTGCCTCCTGGGGCTGGGGAATTGTACACATCGCCGACTGAGGCGGGTTGTATTTGTTGGTGCACACTATTTATGCGAGAGCGTGATTGCTTGGTAGAAAGGTTATTCTTTTTGGGACCGGCCACTTCCACGAAGCGGCCATGGCGTGAGTTGGAGAGCGGTTGGTACGCGTGGTAACTATACTTTAACTCTTTCATCTCAACGAATAGGTCTGTAATAGCCAAAATCAAAACTAATTGCGAACTGTTACCCGTATGTCCTTTTAAACTAAAGCAAGAAGTGTGCTATATAATTAGCATCCGATGGAAAACAATGCAGTCTGGACTGCATGGATGACAAAACAGGTTGTTCTATTGTGTTCCAACTACGAAAATTGTGATATTACGGTTAGTGAGTGAGAGAGTGAAGTGTTGAGTGAGGGGTGTTGTTTTGTATTTGTAATATAAACAAAAAAAACCTTCTGAGCTCACCCGAAGGTGGGCGACGGCTGATTGTGGTGCACCGTATCGCTAAAATTAATTGGGGAAGCACAGTGAAACCCATAAGTATTCTGTATTTCCTCATGCTTCTACGTAAAATTACAAGATACAGGCTGAATGAGCGGTAATGCTGTTTTTACAGTTCAATAGACGACCCGATGTTGTGCTTTTTCGTATGGACGGTACTACTTGTTGCATATTCCGGACACTGTATATATCCGTGTATTGTATTGGCTTATCGTGTAAGCACCGTTCAATATATTCTATTATTTTTTTAAACAAAGCATGTTGTTGCTCTCTTAAGCGTTTGTATCGCAATTGTTTGTTTTTTTCTTCTGAAGACATGGATGGACACCCACGTCCACTGTCTGTCCATCAGAACAAAAGACAAAAATACAATCGATAATAAATAGATGGACGACCATGTCTAAAGTCTGTCCATCAGAGACCTGTATACGGGTATTGTTTTACCTTTTCTTTTGAGACTGGGACACCCATGTCCAATGTCTGTCCATAAGAACAAACGAATAGATGGTCTGGTACTTTTATGAGAAGAAATTAAGTCCTCAGGTTGTGACCGAGATGGACCAGCGAGGCCTAAATAAGCCCTGAAAATTCGGTTTGTTCATATTGAATATATAATGAATGTAGTGCAATGCAAGTAAGGGAAGGGCATTGTGCATGCATACATTGAATGCACACAAGCGAGTATATGAATGAATATAAACTCCAGATAACGAAACTTTTACAAGTAAATGTAATGATAAGATGATACATGGAAAGTGGTGATTGACTTTGACAGCCCATTTGCTATGTCTGTACAGTCTTCTTTCTGTACAGAATGTACACACACATCTGATTCTGCGTGTATTTGTCTACTACCACAACTTAATAGGTTAGCCCATGAGAACAGTTTATGCCTGCTTTGAGTATGGTATATATATTGCAAGGCTTTTGCACTGATAGAAGACTTCATCGGTATTCTCTGATCTGTGTCTACCGCCTGCCGATGTTGTCATGAGTTTATGGCCACCATTGAAGAAATAACAGTTTCTACACAATTTTTCAGAGCAATTTGGAAAATATTCTTTTACTTTGGACATAGAATAAATCTTCCGGGTTCTAATTTTCTTACTATATATCTGATGAGACCGTGTCAAAATTAAGTGGAACGAAGAACATCGAATCAACACTTGCACATGAGAACAAAACCGTTTTGTGTGCTCACATATGTGCTAAAATGTGACCCCGTGCCGTACGTGTATCTGTTAAATTTGATATTTCTAAACCATGTGGCCACGTGAGGACTTATCTCCGATATCAGTGAAGCATGATGAGAGTCATACCATCCGAGGTCGTACTTGCACTTGGCCATAGGCGACGAATGACACGTGCATGTGGTGATCATGGTTCGTTCGTGGATTAAACCGTTGTATAAGAATGATTCTTGCTCTACTGACAAGAGATTGCCACAACTTTTGTGTTCCAAATAGTAATACAGCTACTGTACTTGGCTATTCTTCCGAGATTTAAGGCTAAGATTGTATGTCATGTTTGTTCTGCAACATAGCTTAAATGTACAGTACTTGTAGAGATGCAGTATATATTCTATGCAGGATATCTTGTTTGATCTCGTCGCATAAACGACTCTTCTACTAGTGAAGTGTTGCGGTAATAACGTACACATGTTGTAGTAAAATAGGTCAATCAGCGTGATCGCTTTACATTCTGAGACATGATAAGGTAAGAGTTATCAACGAACGGAGACGTCTCTATAAGGTAAAGTTTGTGAGACTCTGGTGAACGTGCATACCGAGACACAATAAAATAAGAGATATCAACTACAATGAATAATCAAAAATGTAGAAAGACACTTGGGTCTAACGTGCATTCCGAGACATGGTAAGATAGATATATCAGCCAACGGAGACTATAATGAATAATGAAAACATGTAAGACTCTGTTGGGTATAGCGTGGACCCTGAGACATGATACAGATGCCCACTGTATGTAGCGTGCATTCTGAGACATGATAACAGTGTTCACTTTAGCCACTGTGAACATATGGTATCAACGAAAATGAAGAATCAAAAGATGTGGTGTAGCGTGTGTAATTTGAGACATGCTAAGAATGAGATCAACGAACAGATTATAATGAAAGAAAGAATGATCAAAAGATGTAGCTACATGCGGACAGACAGATAGACGGACAGACGATAGTCAAGCCATTTATTTCATCATTCAATCGCCGCTTATTGAGATTAGTCACAAAAGATCATTTTTGCAACAAAAATCTGCACTTTTATCATTAGAGCCAATGAGAGAAATAAAATGTACGTCTTGGAGTTACTCGTATACTCTTCGTATTTCCATGAGTCAATACTTTACGATAATGTTCGTTGGAACGACCAATAAAACCACCCACATGAGGGTCATTTCGGAAGGATTATTGGTCATAATTTTGTACCTCCACTCAGATACACTCATTTACAAAAGTTGGTCGAAACGGTAAATAAAGCGAAGAAAGCAATGGGCCCCGCCTATATTATTCATAATTCTGAATGACCTTGACCTTAATGTGGTACATGTATTATTAACAGAGATATTCAATACCTTTTTTACTTTTTTACTTTATTCGTTGTCGGTTCACCCCAACGACTAAGGGTTTGAAACAACAGGTTGCACAGTTTGAAACAACAGGTTGCACAACAGATAGCATAGGTGGAAACGCAAACTGATTTAACTCGCACAGTTAAATTGTAGACATTGAAGGTTCAAGAGAGAGAGTGCGGGAAAGAAGAGGGAAAGAAGAGAGAAAGAAGAGAGAAAAGAGAGAGAGAAATGAGAGATGGAAGAGAAGAGAGAGATGAGATGAGAAGAGAGAGAGAGATGAGAAGAGAGAGAGAGAGAGATGAGAAGAGAGAGAGAGAGAGGAGAGAGAGAGAGAGAGAGGAGAGAGAGAGAAGAGAGAGAGAAGAGAGACAGAAGAGAGAGAGAAGAGAGAGAGAAGAGAGACAGAAGAGAGACATAAGAGAGACATAAGAGAGACATAAGAGAGACATAAGAGAGAGAGAGAGTGGCAGCTACATCTTCCAATCACAATCGTTGCCATCACTACTCACCGGGCCTATTATTGTTGTGCGACCTGCCAACAATTCTAGGGTTGTAGATTGGTAGAACAGGAAACGATGGGGGGAAAACTTTGCTTTTCGGAATGTAGTCGTACTATGGTTTCTTCCCCATATTCTCATACCATCCATCCATCTCTTATGCTTTGCTTGTGGAATGTAGTCAGATAGTGTAGTCTTCTTCAAATGTCCTCTGATGCTCTCTGGCAAGGCTTGAGTTGGGGGTTTTCATCTCATTGCGCGCTTTAGTTTCGAGTGTTTCGTTTCATTTTGCGCTAAGCTCAGGATCTATTTTATACTCACCAATTACATTCGACACAATCGCTTACTTAGCACAAAAAAACTAACTTCTGCTTTCGTTCAATTGGGGTCTTTTAAAAGACTCCAAAGATATGTGAGACCTTCCTTCATTCACAAACTTAAACATCTTCTGACAATCATCGTTGTCGTTACGAGCGAGAGTATATAATAGACAAGCGCTGCTCCATAGGTCTCTTCTTACGTTCCCCTTCACAATATAAAGATCTTGCGTTCTTCGTATTAGTTCCTCGGGTCTATTAATTTGCAACAATGACAATGGCCGTGAACGAACAGAGAAGGTCGTCTTCATCAAAGGATGGATTCAAGGAGTACTTGAAGAACTCGGGCGTCCTGGAACTTATCACATCAGCGCTTGGCTCTTTATATGAGCAGCGAGAAAGTGCGGGAGATCCTATGGTACTGTTGAAAAAGACGTTGATCGAGGAAGACGTAAAACCTATTATGGTATGGTTTGATTTATTCATTTACATGGTATATGAAATCGTGATCAAGTTAGACCTGTACTCATAAACAGCAAGCAGTACCTAGTTACCTGTGTAAACGTTTTTCTGTGTTAGGACAAAGAAAGCAAATCTCGTTTCTTTTTGCTATGTTTATGTTTATTTGACCTGCTAGTTAAATAACTACAGAGGTACATGAAATGGTGATTGAGGTAGACCTGCAACTCACAAACATTTAAGAGTGTCCAGTTACACGTACACGTGCCCATACTTGGTTTGCGTCAATACTAATCAGGCGCTTTTTCTTTCTTCCTCCGACGCGTATAGTTGGAGAACTCAAGGCTTGAACTGGAAAATGTACAGTTAAAGAATCGTGTTGAATATCTTGAAGACCGACTACGCTTGATAGGTGTGGTGGTTCCCACCGCAAGACCCATCTTGAAAGCCAGTTCCTCGGAAAGCATGCCATCCATCCATATAGAGCAACCCAGAAAAACGTCAAACGGAACGGCCGTATAAGCAAATCTAATCTGTCACCGAGCCAAGATTATACGCACAGCGTTTTTTAATCCCAATACTGTTCAATCAATTCGCTACTTCGGTTCATTTTGTAGTTCCATTAGTAGTCAAGAAGAAGCTGTGGTAGTGCCTTCTCCAAGTGAATTGGCTCTACAAGTGCAGTATCTTCGGCTTTTGCGTTCTCTACGGAACGATGAATCGCTTCTGTTTAAGAACACTGCAATTAGTATCTTGCACATAGAAAATATGAAACTAGGGATCGAAGCTGATACATCGAGTTCACGCATTAAGTGTGTTTAATTGAGATACTAAAGGAATGGTGAAATGTGTTCAACTATAACGGCACGTATATTCGAAGATCAAATCACACATGTACACTTGAAAATAAAGGTAAGCACACTGGTACAATGTATAAACAACCTTGTACAAAGAACCGTAACAATTCTGCCGTCAACTTTTGCGCTTCACTCGACACTACGAGCGTCATCCGGTGAAATAGCGTAAATGTCGTCATTCGATCAAATAGCGTAAATATTCAAATCATGGGTTGGAATAATGCATGAAATATGAGTCAATGACACAAGCCTCTTTACTAGCGTCGCAGGGTAACTTTGCTGTGAAATTAATGGATAGATGGAAGGTGTGTGCACGTAATTATCGCTAGTGGGAACGATGATCAACGTATATAAACTCAACAAACAGTTTCAGTGAGTGTCAAAGTAAACAATGGCGCTAAACAGATGGGCGTTGTACACACAAAGTCACAATGTCATACCACCCAACGCGCTCCGACAGATATAGTTACATGAACGTATGTACTCACATAATAATTTAACAAATTGTCAATTTGTAGGTCGGAAAAGAACACAACGACGCTTAGAACGTCGTGTCGCATGGGCATGTGACATGTATTTATCTCCATACCAATCTCAACTAAAACCATAAAAAAAACAACACTTCAGAAAACAGAATCAGCACAAAATTTTCATAACCTCTGGTGGTCTCACGGAATCGCAATGCAAGGAGCTTGTTGATCGTCGCCTAATGTGTGCGGGAAACGTTAAAAAACTTACAAAGATGAGGAACACGTCGTTCGATGGGATAATTCAGGTCAGTGCTTGTATTGCGAGGAAGCGGAAGTATACGCAGGGCAGTGATGTCACGTATACGAGAAGCCTAGTATCGGTAGCGTATAGTTTTGTTAGAAGGGTGCATGTATAGGACAATACATCAAGTGTATAAAGTAGTACAAAGTCATAAGTTTGCACTCAACACAACACAAAAGCGAGGTACTTGTCGTACCGGACGAAAGTGCGTTTGATCGTCCTTCATGATCGATACATATATTGATTGAGTCCTTCAACACTCTGTATGCGTGCAATTGTGGTGCAGTTGTGGTGTTGCTGTGGTTGTGTGCGTGTAAGCTGTGTGTGTGCGAGTGTTCGTGTGTTTATAACATCAACAAACAGTTCGTACATCAGAATTACTGCTGGTTATAATGTTATAGCTTCTGCTAGTTTATGATTAATTAGAGAATTGGATAGCCTGTTCGGTTTTAACGTTCCAAGTGCTAATTTCTGTTATGCATTAACAAACAAATAAACACATCATACACACGCACACGCACACGCACAGCACACACATACCCCCACACCGCCCCACACACCCACACACACACTCTCTCTCCCCCAACAGTAACATAAACGTTCACCGTTGACCACGCTGCAATAGCCAGTCTGCTAGCAAAAACTATACATACACTCTCGGGTGCAACACGTTACTGGACTATTCTAAACCCTCTTCAATTGCACAAACGCCAAACGTTCTACCAACGACACAGACACTATCCGCCATGATTTACAATAAGCGACGATATCTAGTATAGAAGCATACGCATAGAATAATCTAAAATAACACGTTAAGTACCATCATTCAGAACCAGCACTCGTAAAACGATGTCCTCATCAACGGCAATGGTGCAGAATGACACTCATCATTTGCGTACTGTTTACACCTTTTTAATTAAGCAGCCGCCTATTGTTCTTAGTAGTCTGTATGAGCACCCACTCTCATGTCTGGCTGTTTTTCGTACCCTTTCACCTCTTGCACGACATTATGTTGTACGATTACTATATTCAAAGGAACCGGTGGCGAGAGATGATATAGTGCTCTGGTGTAGGGATGCAAACTTGCACAGGTACCTGATTTGTCTATTGATTGGAGAAGTTATGACTTATATGCTCTCAATGACAAGAGTCGATAGGACTGTTTGGATACTATGGTGTTTCTGTGTGCGTATATGAACGGGATGTATACTTGTATCATGGTCTCATTTTCGTTGTGTGTGTGTGTGTTTTCGAGGTGGTGTCACATATAATTTGCGTTGCACTCAAACATGCACACATATTAGGCAGATGCACTTTATTGACTTTGTCATGTAACATACATGTATTTATACTACACCACTTTTTATCTTACGTGCTCGTCAATTTACCTACGGTATTGTTGCATATTTCATGCCCGTTTGTTTCGTAGAACTGCAATGTCGGCATTGGAGGACCTTAAAATATTCACCATCACGCAAAGTCGCAATGGGAAGCCAGTAGTTATAGTGGATGAGGGTTTCGCAGGATCCCTTAAAGTCGCACTTACTGGATCGGGCACACCGAATGTATTCATACCTGTGTGCTGTCTATATTGTATATGTCTGTTTTAAAGTGGTATAGTGCGCAAACTGCGATTTTGTTACCCATCTTTCAGAATATTTGTACGCTTAATCGTCCGAATAATTGTTTCTTCACGCCAACGCCCACGTCCACGCCCTATACTCACATTCACGCTACCGTCTATTTGTTACGAAAATTTGCCAATTTGAATTCAAACAAACTCTGGTTGTGTGAATAGCCTGGAGATGGTGGCTTAAGTGACATTGCCCCCGAGAAGAAGAAGGTGACGATAAGCAAACTCGATGCTTATGCAACCGAAAGGTGTGTTAGGTCTTTGATATATATGTATGTATGTTGTCGTGCATGTGCACGAGTATGCCCCTCTATTCTCGTGCATATATAGTGTGTGTGTGCGTGTTTCCAATGTTTCTCCGTACTACATGCACGTAGGAGTTAAATGTTTCCACCGATTATATTTCGATTATATTGTGTATACAGAAGAGATGCAATACATTGTTGCTTGATGCGCGAAAGTTAGTGAATACTACTATACAATTCATTCTGATATGTACATCATGTTACTATAATGAAGAATATATGTTATGCGTACATCCATACACATCCACACCCACCCATATCCACGCACACACGAACATTCCCGCGCTGCGTCCTGTACATGGGAATTCTGAGATAGATGGGAAGCACACCTCGCGTTCTTGGTAGGGTCGAGGAAGGATGGTGTTTGTCAAAATGGCAAAAGAGTACTGCTTACGGCTGGTCTTATGAAGGGTAGCGAATATAATCCGTCGATTACCGCGAAAGGTTTTCAGTTTCTACTGCAGCCAGTAACTACTCAGGTACATTTATGTGCATATACATGTCTATGCGTGTGTCTGTGCAGATACGCGTGTTAGGGTTGCTGGCATTGCGTTAGGCTTCTGTACGTCAACATACATTTTTGTCCATGATTTTTTGTTGCAGACGAATGAGCATGTATTTTACAATGCGAACCACACATACCCACTCAAAGAAGTGACGAACTCGCCTCTACAAACGCACAAACACAGACTAAATTTTATGCTTACAATTTTCCTCTTAGTTGGATATACTCACAAACACACATACCCATACATACCACATGTCTCCTGCAACAGGTCTGGCTGTTTATGCTACAGTTTTACGACCTTGTAGAGAACATCAAGGACATGAAGATGAACTTAGTTGACGTGCTGAAATTTCAGTTTCAACTGAGTTTCTCAACGCTAGGGCAAGCATATCTTATCTCTTCTCTCACACACGAACAACAAGACTTACTACAGATATTGCGCAAGTTTGGGTTGGCATATCGCAGGTCTAGTAGTGATCCACGATTTTATCCAACACGGTGAGTATGCTTCTGCAGTTGTTTACATGCTTTTGGTAGCACGAATATGCGTGGGCTGAAACTGGCATTCATGTATTCTTCCACATCTAGTATGCAACAACACAACACATATATGTTGCTGTATAAACGTACACATTCCATCCAGCATATATGTGTATGCATACAGGTATGTACCGTCGTGTATTGTATATGTACAGGTGAGATCATACACGAAACATGTATCTGAATGCAGTCGCATGCATGTGTATTCGAAGTATATATACATATATTTTTGTGCACGAACTAGGGCGTACAAAGGGGTTGAAGGTTCGATATAATCAAAGAGCCATACAATATATACAGTGAATTGCCAATGCACGCTTCGCCAGAGTATTGACGATGCCTTTGGCCTTCTTGATATATGTGCATACACAATATACGCGATGGACACAACTCTTGTATATAATACTCGTTGTTCTGACTCCTCGTTTGATTGATACTGAGGCGGCGAAAGGTGCTTATTTCTGGTAAATGAGTATGATAAATCCACGCTCTCTTATTGCAGCTTGTATATATCCACACTCTTCCTATTGCAGCTTGTCGATAGCAATGTCCCATGGATTGAACGATACCACTGGTGTTGAGAAGCAAGGATTCCTAATAGTGGAAACGAACATGCGCATCTTTGCTTATACTCATTCACAATTGGAGATTGCACTGCTGTCACAGTTTGTGGACTTGAGATATCGTTTCCCAGACTTTATCGTCGGCATTATAACACGAGAGAGCGTAAGAAGAGCTCTTGTTAATGGTGGGTTTATGCACATGATGGATATACATGTGCGTTTAAATTTATGTACGGAAGTATAATGGATTCATGACAGGGACAGAATTACAATTGGACATTACACTGCTGTCAGGTGCTAGATACGTGATATTTTGTTTCCCAGACTACATCGCTTTCCCATATGCAATTGTACTTGTTCTACGTGAAATGTATATGTGCATATATATCCAGTTGTACTCACCTGCATGTAAGGCATAGTCGTTTGCACGAATTCAAGATTGCATGGTTGTCGTAGTTGGGAGGTGTGCGGTAACAATTCCCATAAGTAGTTTTATACAGTGGTCCAAGAGTGTACCTCATTGAATGCTTATTGGTTTGTATGTACAGGTGTTTCTATGAATAAGTGACATTATCAGTGCTTGTTTTCACACAAGCGCAAAGGCAATTATAGTGACTGTATGTAAGGGTCTCTGTTTTGAGGCAGTTGCTTTCTTTGCAATGACATCCTACGTTGCCCGCAGTCACTGTACAGTCAATGGCAATATTATCGTCCAATTTAAGAAGCTCAACGTATATGTTCGTCACCTGTAGTAGAAAGCAAATACGTTATTGGTTATCACACCATCCATAAATGTATAAAAGCATAGGTATGCAGAATATTATCATCTTCCTCTCTAACCCTACTCCAATTCTGGCAACCAACAGGAATCACTGGCGAACAAATCATCGGGTATATAAAATCTCATGCACATCCTCAAATGCGAACACAAATACCAGTCATACCAGTGAATGTATCAGACCAGATAATGATGTGGGAGAAAGAGAGAGACAGGCTTGAATTCCACTTTGGTTACCTATACGACCACTTTGTTCATATGGACGATGCAGCATACATTTACAGCATAGCTGAAGAGTGTGGTACGACGTTTGTCTTTTCGGTTGTGTTTGTGGGCGTGAATATGTTGTTTTGTTGTGTGTAGTGTGTATGTGCGTGTACATGAACATAGGGGTATGATTGATCACTTTTGGCGGCGTGTACTTGTGGTGGGCGTGTATGTTGCTTGTTGGTTTACCTACTCTCCCTTACATATTCTTACGGCTTATCATAACTTGTAACTTCGCAGGCGCTATATTATGGTCCAACCCGGCAAAAACCAAATTCATGGTGTCAGAAGATGGCTACAATCGCGTGAGAAAAGTATATCAAAAACGGAAAAACAAATCATAATTAACAACAGAATATAGTTCGCCGAACCAAGGAAATGTGCCTTGTATTGGAGCGATGATTAACAGTTTTAATAAATGTGACTGTACATATAGTATTTCCTTATTCGTTTGTTGACATGTCAGGAATGAGTACGGTATACATATAATCAGAAGGGAATAATACTTACCGTATGATTAGACATGTATGTGAATGGCGAGCTTCTCATATATACAACAGCGACATTAGAGCATAAAAAACAATCCTAATCATAAGACAGCGCGATACTGTCATACGCACGTAAACGTGTGTCATTTAAAAAGCATTGGATGTAGTGACTGAAGTAAGGAATTTTCTTTCTTCGTTTTCAAACGTTTGCGTTTGTTGCTATAAAAGTTTGAATTGCTGAATAATTGGAATGAGAAAATAAGATGGAAGTATATCAAAGGAAAAAAATTGTACACGGACGCCTGCGCACAGGCTTTAACAAATAACTGCAATACCATTTATTATATTCTTGAGAGGGGTTTCGACTATTTTAGATATAATTTTGTTTTGCATTTTAACTTGTTATAGAACAAGTTACCTAACGGTATAGATGTTCCTTGACCAGATTGGCAGCAATCTCAGACTCCCACTTGTCTCCGTTGTTTAGTAACTTCTCCTTGTTATATAGTAGTTCTTGGTGAGTCTCGGTTGCGTATTCATAGTTTGGACCCTCCACAATGGCATCGACAGGGCAGGCCTAGTGTATAAGCACGTATGCAGGAAAACATTGGGGGTTTGCTGATAAGTTTGGGTGTGGTGATGTGGTTAAGAAATGCTCTTTCTCAAGGTAAGCAACGAAACATGTCAGCAGCCCACGAGCGGGTATGTTAATAAATAATACAAATACGCATGTTACTTTAATGTATCAGTCCAAGATACAAACAATAGAACATATGCCTATAAATAGGTCTTGAAAGGTATAAATTAAGACCGTGACTGCATTATCGCATGCATGATTAATGCACAACAGATGATTCTTGTACTGCGCGAGGGATTCCGTCATAGGAGGCATGCATGCGCCTCGCGATTAAGGTATGGACGTGATCATTTGGCAGCATGCAGTATATTGCGTGTACGTATCCGTTCTTGTGTGCAGCGTGTCGCATATTTCACATAAGCGTATAAAGTAAGCACAATGTTCAGGATATGCTAGCAGCTGATATTGAGCTGTTCTATCGCGTTCACTGATACAAACATTACTGTGATGTATGTGACTACTCGTTTCAAGTGTGTAGGGCGGAGATGAAGGTACACTGGTTGTTACAAGGTTGCTACATATACTGGGATGTCAAGCCCCAAGGATGGTGAACCATTCGCCTATTCTGCATACACTATTGTGTGTATAACTATTCACATACCAGCATCTGGCAAGATGTATCGTAATAGAGATATTATGTACATTAAAACAACACACATCCACAAATCCGTGCACAATGCATAATGTAACCCACTACTGCACAGATACAATCACGAGTATCTGTGCATCGCCTGCTATGCTACTGGCAGATTGCCCCCCACAAGTTCCACCTTATCTTGAATCACTAAAACACACACACACGTAATATATATACGGACATCGGTATAACGAAACTACGATATATTTTACGATAGTTGAATGAGTGGAAGATAACCGCAAACAGGGTATAATATGCAATGGCTGTCTACAAATGCCAGTCAGACTCGCAAACACAGAAAGCATAACTACATAATAGTACCTCCTGACAGAATCCACAGTAGATACACTTTGTCATATCAATATCATAACGAGTGGTACGACGTGTACCATCCTCTCTAGGTTCAGCCTCAATCGTAATGGCCTGTGCTGGACAGATCGCCTCACATAGCTTACAGGCGATGCAGCGTTCCTCACCAGTAGGATAACGTCTAAGAGCATGTTCGCCTCTGAAACGTGCAGAGAGAGGTCCTTTTTCGAATGGGTAGTTGAGGGTGGGTGGCTCGCGAAAAAAATAATCAAGCGTGACCATATATCCACGAACCATCTCCGTAAGAAAGAAAGTAGAGGCATTGGCATCCATTACACGTGAAAAATCGTTCACGTCGACATCGGACTTCTTGTTTGTATGTGTGGACATTTGACGTTGCCCTGTTGGTGCTGGGGAAAGCACATTTGTATTCGTGTTCTTATTAATGACTACGTAATCAGTGTATATACATATGTAGGTGTATGCACGTGCACTGCGGCTGAGAATTTTTTTCATAATGTATTGGACACACGTATATAAACGCTGTCAAAGTATTGGTTCCCCTTTCCGAAGATGGATTCTTGTTTAGAAATCCTTCCATTGAGGTGTTGCGTAAATAATATAATTGTATTAATTATTTATCTTTCAACGCTATATCTGGATGCATACGTAGGACTCAGTGAATGGATTACAACACAGTTACTCGCTCTCTCATGACCAGCACGTCCATCATCATCCCCATTGTTATCATATAGACACACTTCCACACACATCACGAAAGAGACGTCCACAAACATCATCACATGTTCGAGCGCATACACATGCGAAGAGTTCGCAAAAGCGTAAGAGTACTTGGAAGCATAGAAACATACACAGGCGAACCTAACATTGAATTCACATGATTGGGTAAAACTTTACGCATTGACTAAACAAACATCATGGATAAACACAGGAAAACAAAATGCACATCGCACACGTGTCGAAATACTAATATAATAATATATAGACACGACTTTTACATATGCACATCCAGATCTAAATATATATACTCACAATGATAACCTCTTGCGACCACACACATAAGCATACATACTTCCAACAAAAGCAGCGGTCACATTTGACACTCTAGAAGTGTTCTTGAGTGACTTTGCGGCGTTCAAGCCTCTCAAACGGCCTAGAGACAACATGATTTTGAGAGAGAAGTATGTGTGTGTAGTTGTTTCTACTACTATAAAAGACAATCTACACGTATACAGACCACTCTTCCAAAGTAAGCAAAGGCACTGCAAAGGCAAACGAAGGTAGCATGCACGAATGGGACTGAGGGTTTGTCGTGCGCTTCTATTTGTGTTTTGTGTGTCTCTCTGTGTGTGTATGTGTGTGTGTGTGTGTGTGTGTGTGTGTGTGTGTCGGAAACCCGAATTCGGTACATGGGTATTCTGGAATTATTCTGGAATTAAAATTAAACCCCATTTAAAGGCCCCTAAAATATGAAATTTAGGCCTTAGTTTATTATTAAGAGACATCCCGGTTTTCTCTGTTAGACCTATTGAATGGTCCTATAGAACAAAAACTACAAATATCTTGAGCATAAGTGGACATAGTAAGGGCCTTTAGATAGGCCTATTTCTTTCCAGAAGCTCAAGTAATAAGAAAATAAGGCCCATTTAAAGGCCAGAAGAAAATCTGAAAATTAAAGCATGAGGAGGCACACGTTTACAAATTGATGTCATGGTCATATAACCTTCATTTTGAAGTATACGATTCGAACCACTTCACTTCAGACTTACTACTAACATCGTTTCCGTGTACGTAGGCATATAACGCAAACACAAGTACACGCACACATACACATACACGCGCGCGTATACACACACGCTCTCTCACATCGTAAATTTGAAATTCATATCTCAACCTAAGCCACAATGTCGCGCGCTCTTCTTATTGGGAACCCCAGTGCCACTTCCGATCAAATCACGGATTCTATTACCAAGCTTCAGAAGGATGGACAGAATGTTACCCTGGAACAGCTTGATCGACTTGGTATTTACATGATCATGTTTATAATCGTTTACCATTGCCCTGGTAGTGTGTACTACGCGGTTAACCAAGAAACAAATTCTCATTGTGCTTACCTACTTTTTCCTCGACAGGAAACGTGAAGATGTCTAGCTCTTCTTTCAACACTGCTCTTTGTGGTTATATTGCACCATATACATGTATTCACTCGGCCGAAAACTTTTCCGAGGTGTTCCGTCTGTTAGGGCAAGGTGCCACCCTTCGTGTCTGTGAGCCGGTTCTTCCAAACACTGCATTGCGTGTCTTTTCTCCTCTCCAGGTATGTTTTCATGTTGTTATATGCATGTATGTGATATGTGTGATTCGTATGTGTTCAAACCCGGAATTTCTAGTCGGCTATGTCTATCATCTGGCTACCCGCGTTACGTCAGTGTGTCCTTTCTGCCACAACGTGTATTTCTATGATTTGTCTTTTATCCAGTCAATGTGCCTGTGTTTCCTAACCGCCTGTAAAAGTGTAGAATATTGTATGCCATATATGTATTTGCGGATTGTATGCCTATATGAGTATTCTTCATACACCCATGTGTCGATCGTATAAATCTGTGTTTGCTTACGACAGCGTAGGCTTTTTTTTCAATTGTAAAGCAGAAGTGTGTCTGAGACCTAATGTAACGATTGTAAATAATGTTTCATCTATACTTGCACATGTATACACGTATGTAAACTCGTCTAACATAAACACATACAGCGATCCGGTGACGATCTAGTTACAGCACTCAAACTCGCTGGGTTTACGGCTGTGACCATTGCAAATTCAATCGCTCCTACAAAGGACGAATTCGATGCCATTCTTGCACATGTACAGAAGACTAAACCGGAAACTACAGCGGACGCGCTTAAGGATGTCCAGCTTTGCCATGTGGAAGCATCAACACCCGATTTCGATGTTATGGCTAGGTACGTTTGTATGTATTGCTCTGTTATCTACTCGTGCCTTCACGTTCCTGGAAGAGAGACTAGCCGTTTTTCCTGGCATATATATGTACACAATTCGATCAAACACATTCTCCCCTTGCTACTGTCCGCTATATATAGCAAATATTCAAAATGAGTCAATGCATATTATGTTTGAGATATCCTTGTTTGCCAAGTTGAAATTATTTGTACGACAACCTGTCCGTCCCAAACATGCATGTATTTATCCCGTTAACTTACTATTGCAACTGAAATGAATACGTTACGTGCTGTCACTGTTAATCAAATAGTATATGAACGTGCGGTTTAGCTGTAATAACGTGAATACAACAAATGTACTAAACAAATGTACTAAACAAATGTACTAAACATACGATTATTGTTATGTCGCACTTAACAGTGCTCCTCTTCCAATGGCTCTTAACCGCAAAAAAAAGAACCCCCCCAAGGCTGCGGAACCTGCCAAGAAGTCAGTGTGGACTGTGGCTGCTAGCGACTTCGGTGACGATGATATGGACTTGGTAGACGAAGATGCTTTATTGGATGAGAGTGATATGGTATATAAATGTGCTTGTCACTATATGAACATTATTGTTGTATATTCATGTAGAACCGGGTATCCTCATGGGCTATCGCTTCAGCTTAGAATACATGGACATACTCTATCGGTCACCACCCATACCCACATGTGCACACACAGAGTACTCGTATGTATATATCGCAGCGCAACCCCAAAACTTGATAACAACATTTACAACCGTTTGGCTGGTTTGGCTGTGGTAATGTAGGTTAAACCTGATGCCGCTGCACTGTCCAGTGGATGTGCACCTGCAGAGCCTGGGAAGAAGAAGAGAGCATGCAAGGATTGTAGCTGTGGGTTGGCTGATATGAACGACGGAAAGGACGAATTCGATGGTTCAAGTGCCCCCGCTTCCTCATGTGGAAGTGTATGTTATCGCGTTTATAAGTATTAATTGTGTACTGTGATGTATGTAGATATGTGCATTCGTAGGCAGAACGTAAATGAGGGTGTCCATGAACTGTGGCTACATAGATGTGTGCATACGTAAAACACTATGCAATGCACGAATATGTATGTATTTATTCACATGTAGTTGTTGGCGAAATGGGCATCAACTTCTGTAATTTAGATAAGTATCAAAGTATATATATTGAATGTGTGAGAGGGAATCATGAACACAATTTTGTGTACGCACATGAGGATGTGAACTTGTCCCCCCCCCCCCTCCTCCTCCTAACACAAAGGAAACTTATGAACTGTCGTAACATTCACATTCATCCATGCTTGATACCGGCCACTACTGACACACTTTAGATATAGTGAGCACTACTCACACCACACGCCCGCACGATGTCTTCATCAAGACATACAATTTTAGTTTTCCACATAATATTAACTCACGCGACATGAATTTCTGCTACGTGTAGTGCTATCTAGGAGATGCGTTCCGATGTGGTACGTGTCCATATCTTGGAATGCCGTCGTTTGCAGCAGGAGAACAAGTCAAGCTAACCACCAGGCAGCTGAAGTCCGACGTTTAAATAGAGAAACGTACACTCCATACCTTAAGTTTAGATTTGGTACGAGTGCTCCATTAGTAGTGGTCAAATGCACTAATATGTGTGTTTGTGGAAGAGTGTTGTTACGAACCGTATGATAGTGCTACTTTAATGCCCACAGGAAGTGAATGAAGCTCCTGCAGCAGACCGCCGAGGTTTTTCACAAGTTGCTCAATAGTCCTAGATTGGTCTAATATTTATCGAGTTATATGTAGCTCTTGTCCTTTGAAATATGGTTTTGGTTTTGGGGCATTGTAGGTAATATATTTTGTATATACATAAGCGTAACCGCCTTGATAATATAGCGGAATAAAAAACGTATTAAACAAGACTTGAGTATACTGGTTCGTCTTTATTAGGCTGAACTCTCAAAAATCAATGAACTAATTGGCACTTAACACATCTTTTGTATCCGGAAACATACTACGATTCGGAAACACACTACGGAATGCTAGTAAGTAATCTATCAAGTTTTCCACCTATTTTTTGAGTTCTATACTCGGTAGGAATATATTCAAGGACAGCCTGTGAGGCAACGCCCAACTCATTTGTTTCTTGCTAGCACAATTCGAAGTAGTAGTAGATTCCGTTATAATGGTACATTTAGTCATCTTAATTTGTTTCGAGGGAAGGTATACTAAGTCATACTTGCAGTCAGTATTTGTCAGGATCTGTCATAGCACTTGGATGTAGAGTAGAGTAAGGCACGTATGAACGAAAATAACACCAACACAATGTGAATACCAAACACAACGCAAACACTAAACACATACATATATTGTCCAAATACTAAACATACAAATGTATAGTGCAAATATTGAACACATACCTATATTGTGTAAATACTGACCACATATCTATATACTATGAAAAGTAGTGTAAGATGGGAACTACAGATAAGCAAGAAGGTTAAAAATAGATTGCCAAGGATATTTCACTTTAATGCCAATCAAAACAACGTACGCGGACTCTCACACACATACACACACATACACACATACATACGCATACATACAAATACGCACACAAACACACACGCACGCACGCACACACCCACACCCACACACCACATACATACACACACACACACATACATACACACACACACACGCACACGCACACGTACGCACATCTGTTGCTCTGGTTTTCTTGGTCCGGACTTACACACCAAGCGTTCCCTCCCATGTGTTACCCGTTCTTCATCGTCCGCCCACACCCTGTCGCACAAACGAACGCTCATGAAAACACTTTTTCGTTCGTGTACAAGCAGATGCTCTCCAGTAGTATACGCTTGTGTGACTTTTGACATACAAATTCGTCAATTTCAACAAACCTCTTGCACAACATCTAGTGCTTTCGACACAAGTTAATTTTTGCATATTTGAGTTAGCTTTGTGCCAGGTGCACTAGGCACGGTGGTGTTCGTTCGCTCATTCCAGCGATCTGCAGACATGGCCTGTCGCTTGCGAATGATATTTACAAATGATGTGTACGACTTGAAGAACTATCCAAGGCTTAAAAGGGCAATCAAGTAAGTATTTGCTGTCAGAGTCTAGTGTCGTGTGTCTGCCTTTCGTTTGTAGGAACGTGCGTGCTTGTCCGCTTTGTGCTTCGTGGTATGGTGTCTTCTTAGCTGTCTTTAGGGTTTAGGGTTTAGGGTTTAGGGTTTTAGCGGGGAGAGGGGGAGGGGGGGGGGTTGTATCCATCTCTTGACAGATAAATATGTGCGTATGTTTTTTTTTTTTGGATATGTACATTCCGAAAACGGACCTACAGGACAAAGTGAACATGCACTGACACATCCATACTGAGCGCTATATGAAAAATGACGCAAAAACACCTATCTATTCTCGGAGAGGCTTTCACACAGAGAGACTCTTATACTAGCACACACGCACCACACGCATATACGCACACAGAGATATTTATGAGGTGGAACATAAATGTTTTACACAAGTTTCATGCATCATTATGATTACATACAAGCACGCGTCCCAATCAATTAGGTTACAGTAAAATTACATATGTGCCGCGAGTACAACTCTGCACGCTATCTGGGTACTTATAAGATTATTTAGCACTGTACATGTTCGTGCCGTCATACATGAAACTCATTTCATCTGATAGCAAGGTTTGCACACGGACAAGCTTATTTGCTTCCAAATACATAGCATGGTTACTCAATATAACGCCTATTTAACTTGAAGCCAACTAAAAGATGAAAACACGGTGACAATTATGGCGGGCGACTTTCTTGCACCATGCCTTCTAACCTCTCTAGACAATGGTGTAGGCGTGGTCGAAGTGATGAATGCCACTGGCTTTGATTATGCATGTTTTGGGTATGTATAAATCAGTATTCGCACGCGTGAACATGCGCGCGGACAATCCTCTTCATGTGCACACATGTACATGTATTTATACCCGACACTGGATACATATACATTAATTATGACTTCGTGTAGTCAAACTTGAGTGCTACCATGTTGCATTCATGACCCTGACTTTGTAAATCATGGTTTGGGCGATAAGCATCAGTGTTTCTTCGAGTCTACACGTGCACCCTTGTAACGTAGGTTAAGGGCGGACGAGCTTAGTGGACTCGGACGAGATTTTGTATCACTTATTCCATGACAATCTAGTCAGCCCTCTTCCTTATGCTTCTTTTGAAACCCCCTGCCCAGTTCTCTTTCTATTCCACAACCTTACATTCTCTGCACATTGATATTATAGCAAGTTTTTAATATCATTGTTTTGGTATTGGGTTCGCTCTTGTACGACAGTTGCAGTACTATTTATATTTATTAAGTTTTACTTTTGCTCTACCTCTAAAACGTGCGAGTTACCAACTGCGTTTACATATACTTACGTTAAAGCCCTGGTCACTCCCATACTAGTAAGCCTGATATCACGTGCACTCTGCGTAGATGCAGTCAACAAGAATTACCAGTGTAATGTCTATCCACAACGATGAATTTATAAATTCATTGCCAAGTTGACGCAGTTCCACAATAACACACAACAACCCGCCCATACAATCATAGCATTCATGTGTATAATGTGTATACACACGGACGTCACACTTTCCTGCTAATCAAGCTTGCTTATTTTATTGCAGAAATCATGAGTGTGATGTACATCAGGATGAACTTTTGAAACGCATTGACCAAAGTAAATTCACATGGATTAACAGTAATATGCAAAGCATGACCATGGATGGCAGAAAAGCACTACCTGAATATGTTATTAAAACCATCACCAACGGTGATGTGAAAAAAAGAATCGGATTCCTAGGACTGTTGAGCAATGATCCACATTTATATAGGCATGCGATTGTGATCGGTTGTGGGTGATAATATTTATATGTGTTGGTGCGTATTTTATGCCTCCCGACTGTACTTTTGAGTCTGTCGAATTCAAGGGCCGCTCGGAAGACTTCTGCAACAATAGCATATACTTGTATGTTGCAGTTTGTCATAAATGTATGTGTCTGTATGTGATGCATGAAGGTGTTCGTTCTCGACAGCACCCAGTTATGAACAGGCATAGCTGTGATGGTCCCAATCATCTCTAAAACAAATCATACTGCGATTTATTTATAGGCAATGTTGTGACAGGCTTTGCCAATTTGCACACTTGCATTTTCGCACGTATAAATATAAATGTGCCAGTTTACATCATTTATTATAAGCGTAGAAATGTTTGCAGTGTGTTTTCTGATTATAGCCAGTACACACCAACTTACGTGCTTCATATTGCTTGCGTACACACATATCATTTTACATAATGGGACTGCACTTGAATATGAAGACCTGGATCGTATGGCGGGGCTACGATTGAACCAATTATCTCTACATACGAAAGGCTGGCAAAACAACTTGACGACGAGGGCGTTGATCTTATTGTGCCCATCACACACCAATCCATGAAGGGTGACCGTGATCTAGCTAAGCAACACTCAAACATCCCCGTTATTCTGGGTGGTATGTTGAGCATGTATATTCACACTCTCACTCAGACTCAGACTCACACGCACACTCATCGCTCATCTCTCACCGCTGACCACTCGCCAGTCATCATTTTACTTGTAATTACTAATATTGATACTTATACTGGCAATCCTACTCAACATTCACAAGTCACATGTCACACTCCATATATATGCGTTTGTACGCGTGCATGTGCAAATGCACGCAGGACATGATCACGAGTATTTTCACGAGACTGTGAATGGTTGTCAAATTGTAAAGACTGGTATGGACATCGAGTACTTTGATGTAGTGGATGTGGAATGGTCGGCGAATTCAAATTTTACGGTTTGTGATTGTACATACATGTGTGTGTTGCTGTTATGTGCATGTGTATATTTATTGCACGTAAGACTCTGGAAAATGCTTCAGTTTGTGAAAAATTATAGACTAATGTATGGGATAAGTGTGAGAATGCATGTGCATGGTGGAACGATTATATTTATACTTTTAAGTAGAATGTTATAGTCCCTGCTAAAATCGTCGTAGTCAACTATGCTAACCTTCATTAGAATGCACTAGCACAGATTTCTGATACGGATCATTTACTTTCATGTATTTACATGTATGATACATGTATGTATATGTGGGCACATATGCGGATGAATTTTTATACTATACATACATGCACGTATGTGATTTTATGTGCTTTCAGGTGAATGTTACGAAGCACACGAGTGCAGACTATGAACCAGATACAGACGTTGTGGCTGTAGTCGAAAAGAATGAAAAACTCCTCGAATCAATGAACAATGCTGCACTTTGCTACCTACCTACAGTATGCTATTTTGCAGTGTTTATATTAAGGATCCCTTGACGTATATACAAATGGAAAGTGCCAGCACACTCTTCCTTTTAATGGCTGTAGTTCGATCTGTACTGTACGCTGTGCAGATATATCACTAGTGTTGATTCGGGTCAATATAATCCATATCAAATGTATGCACACGTATCTGCACACACACAGATATATATATATATATAAGCGTATACATTTATATCGTTATTCACGTATGCATTATCAGGATGTGTGTATCACATCACAGGGTATACGTACAAAACAAACAAATGTTGGTACGTTGCTGGTATCGGCAATGAGAGATTGTTTCTTAGCAGACTGTGCGATGTTTAACAGTGGGGGCATTAGAGCGAACAAAGACTACCCAGTGGACCAGGAAATCTTTACTTATGCTGATCTGGAGAGCGAGGTGTGTTTGTGAGTTTATACGTAATACCTCATATATGCATTTTTCTTTAGCGGCCAATGTGTGGGCGGTACACGAAAGACTTACACGAGTATGAGTTGGAAAATAAGTGTTATGTGTTCGTGCATTGTGTATACAGGTCGATGTGTGTAGGTGTATGCGTTATTTTGTACTTATTAATGTTACTAATAATGTAGACGTGCGAATGGCATGCAGAGGCGATCAGTAATGTCTTTATTACCTCCCCTCCAGATGCCGTTCGACAACGAAATCGTCTGTGTGCGAATGCCTGGCAAGGTATGGATTATCTATATGTTCGTACACACACAGGCATAAGTACACACGGCTAACATGTTGCGTACATTGCGCATGACTCACAATCGCACGAATGCTCATACTCACGTACTCGCACCCACACACACCTGACACGTACGTATACGGCTCGCTTGTCTTGGATTAAATCAGTGCTGTTATTACGAAAACGGTTAGGTTGTTCAGTTGCGACATGAATAAATACTATGTATCATATTGTATGATACGTACGCACTCACGGCCATGTGCACTCACAATTTGGTACTTACGTATCTAAACGTGTACATGAATCACAAAGAACAACCCGTACGCAAATAACGGACAAACCAAATATCAAACCTCACTCACACCTTACATTTTATATGCAATTGTGCGGCACTCTGCAGGTGTTCAGTGAGATAATAAAGTATTCACGGCAAGGTGCGTACCAGAATCCACCAGAGGAGTCTGGAGGTTTCATGCAGGTATGTTCTATTGCACATGATACGTATGCCTGATACTTTTTTTATGTATAGACGTAATATTTATTCGCATAGAAAAATTTTGTGTGTACACTACGCATACTACTTACGTACTGACACACCTTTTTTTGACATATACAAAAAGGTGGATGATGGTGTAACTTGGTGTTCTGAGAAGCAGGAGATCACGCATATCGGTAATAATCCTATCCGCCCGGACTATATGTATGACGTTGTTTGCGTCGAACTTCATTTAAAGGTAGATATATTTGTCGATCTTTAATACATAGCTGTACCTGTGTACACCAGTCGCGTTTGTATTTGTTCGTGTATATATCCATGTGTGTGGGCATGTGTGGGTGTGCGAAGCCGTGCTTTCGTGTGTGTACGGGGGTATAAACATGTATGTGTGTTCGCTATATAATGTAGCTGGGTATATTTTCCCTATTTTTATTGCTGAGTAGCAGTTTTCTCAATGACGTAGGACTACCAACAATTTCTTAATTGCAACCGTTTTCGTTTTCATACGAATAGGGAATCGATAATATTGAACCAATGCTTGCCTACGCGAAAAGCAATCCTGGCTTGATACCTGAAGATGGCATACCTGTAAAGGTACATTTGATATGTATTTCAATGTAAGGATCACAATACTTTTTTTTATTCATTGTCACATACACTCATAGATATGTTCGCAGAAACCCGTACACGCTGTTCATTTGGTACCAATACAACTGCGGATTCTGAAGAGAAGACATGCTATGCACACAGTACTTGTGTATCTCACATATACACTTGCACATGCACACACTCATGTACACTTAACCACGTATGCAATGCAGCAAGTATTAGTCCGCTATTTCTCTCGATGTATATGGATGCACATTGGATCGTTCCGGTTTATTGATAAGGATGACGACAACCGCATCTCAAGAGAAGAATTAAAGGCAGCCGCCTCGAAAAAGCTAAATATTACGAATGCTCTCGACTTTGTCTTGGATAAGTGGTTCCAGGTGTGAAATTCTTATGCTTGCATGTACACATATATGCAGGTAAAACACCTAGACATACACAGAGTGTGACGCTTTTATGTATGCATGCCTTCACATCCCCTTACAATCTCATCTAGTTGTATACAGTTTCCCCATTTACCTGTTGACTCTGACGCGTCCATTCATGCACGCACAAACACATAATAGACATATACGCGAACTTCTACGTACAGCTCGAATACACATACAAATCCTATACACTAGCATGCGCATATTCTCAAGAAACGGACGAAGGAAAGGATGAAAAACCCTGGATGGGTAGTAAGGTGGCCCACCCATGCAATCGCCACTTCCACATACATTTACAACGACACACAATCGAATACAATCATAAATACTTATATATATACATATATAGGAAACTGACGAGGACAACGACGGAGAAATATCACCTGCAGAGATGTGTACTGCGGTGTTGCATACATCATTCACTATGTTTGACACGAATCATGATGGTGTGTTGGAGAAAGATGAAATTAAGCACTTTATGGAACGAACACTGGGACGAACTGTTACACAACATGTATGTTTGTAATTGTACGATTGTACAGCAAATGTTCATCAATGTTGTTTTTGCGGTTTGTGCTTATACTTATGCCTATAGAAATTACACTGTCACTCTCATTGTCTCTTAACCCCGCTGCTCGCTCTTGCTCTGAACTATACTAGTGCACATAAATATGCACTACTTACATGTACACTCCCAACATAGTTTACATTTCGTGCTAGAACGTATGTGAGGGAGGACTATTTCTCGAAGTTTATATAAAGAAGAATTAAATATGTATAGGTTGCATATATAATCATGTGTATATGTTAAACGTACATCTCATCCCCCCTCTAACAGGCTGTAGATGATATGCTTAAAACGTTCGACAAGGAACACAAAGGTGTGATTACTCGTGATGCTGTACGCAGAAAGGCAATGGATGAGCATTCCCTATCAACATAAAAACGGTTGTGAAGTTGACGTGTTGCGGGAGAGTGCTGAGCGTACCAATAGTTGCATTACAAACACTACGTTCAGTATTAGAGCTACTGTTGGTAGTGTATTTAAGATTATACGTCTGTACGAACGCACCAATCGCTGGACGCTGAATTAGATTTAACATAATGTAAGCTAGTCTTAATGCTAGATAAGCAAGAGATAAACAATATCATAGTCAATCTCCGAAAGCAAGATCAAAGAAGGCAGTATGAAAGCTGGTAATAAGGCTGGCCGCACTACAACACTCGTGAATGCCTCAGAGACGATTAAGAAAAGTTATCACTTCACAGCCGTGAGGATACTGCAAAGCGACAGTGCGATTCTACAGAACTAACGCACAAAGCGTTATGAAAATTGTTAACAATCAACAGTGATGTGAGAGCATGTTCTCTTCATTTAAACGTCGAAGACCAATTGTATAACCTCAACCAAAACAGCAATGCAAGAACAAAGGGAACACAAAATGGAGAGTAGATACTCTCATCAAAGAAGAAGCCGAGGGATGTAACATCAATAATATATACTCTTTTGTCTTTGATCCATTTGAATGTTCAAAGACGCACACTATAATATGGAATCTTCCTCGCCATTTGATTCACGTACATTCAGCGTTTACCTTTTGAGTGATACCTTCTTTGTCTAAAGAATTGTAAAGAATTGATCGTGGTTTCACATTTCAAGTGTACACGTACTACAGTTACGATTACATTCCCCAGCTCAGTGGAAGAGTTCACAAAGCATTTTCATTGCTGCCCTGGTATAAGAACCGAAATATATGCGCGGTTTCCCCTAACTGATAAAAATACACTAAACAAACTATGGCTATGTCATGAAAGAAGTGAAAGGCATAAAGCGACTTTTGAGTGCGATATACGGACAAGGGGATGCTGTAGTACGGGTAAGGGTGGGCTATACGGATAAAGTTTTAACATAGAAGCATTTCATAGTGTTTTCAGCTCACAAGGCATACGAATATGAGGTATCGAGAGATCATCGAAAGATAAGGAATAGTGCCAAAATTATATTTTTAGACATCGAATATATATATAGAAATATACATAATTGGCTTATTAGTAGTGATATATATATATGTGTATAATATTAGCTTATGTTAAATATATTTTAAGATAGTAAAAATCTATTGGTGTATATAAACGTTCTATTGTTAGAAAGTTTAAAATCCTCATTGGCAGATGTTCTTGCTTCCTTCCTTCGTTGCTATGCTAGCTTCATATGTACCCCACACAACAAATTGCAAATAAACATAACAACGCAAGAACGATTACGCACTGAAAACACTTTGTTTACACACTATACATCTACCTTGTCACATTACATGTGAGTGAGTATGAGTTTATATACATGTTTATGTATGCATACGTACCTGATGTGTACAGGTGTACACCTGAGTATACATATTTATTTGTAGTGTATATGTAGCTACTCTCTAATGGTAACAGTAAGTTTTATCACACCTTTTCACGATATCAAGCTGAGTGTTACATATAATTGTTTTGTGTATCTATACATATAGATATACATGAGTGTGCATATATAGGTTGTTTCTACTTCACGTCTAGTAAGAAAAAAAATCAGTGTGGTTGTCCTACGAGTTTTCTGCACACCTAGTTAGTTAATATCATTCTGCTTGTGATGGGAGTTGTGAAGTTCAATTAATGGAGCAGTGTATCATTGGAATGTAGAAAAATTTTCCTACACGAATGACATCCACTCAGTGCCGTGACACATAGATCAATAACCCAACTCAATCTGCACTTTTCACCTGTGCGCGTTCGTCTGTGTTTGTAAGCGTAGGTCTATATTATTTGCTGGCCGTTGCTCGTATACAACACAACTATAGACATTGATTTATTTTACTTGTTGATTTATTCAGACTTTTGTTCTTCGAAGATGAGTAGTACGAAAGAGTATATTGGCTTCGGCAACCTTCCTAATCAGGTATATGTATGCATATCTACAAAAGGATGACTGCGCATACATCTGTAAAATTGATTATTTGAATTTCTATTTGCACTGTAACTTCAAATATGTTATCTGGCGTGTATAACTACGCACCCCTCATTGTATTGCATGTTAGATATGAACATGTATTGTGTTGTAATGCCCAGTTTCTCGCTAACACAGGCAGCGTGAAGATGATGTAGATTGAAGTATTGGTTTGAACTATACACAAAGAAGCCCACCACGCATATATTTTCTCTTGGTAACGTCGTACTCTCAACTGACGTAAACTAGCTCTTGTACGTCAGAAGCAGCTGGTATTCTTGTGGGTGTACAATACTTATATACACGCACATACATACACGTATGCATACATTTAAACACAATCACAGGTACATAACAATGGTGTGAGACACTGCTATCGCTATGTGGTAATGGTTCTGGGTCGTTCTGGGTTGGGAAAGTCCACCTTCGTAGACGCACTGTTTGGTCATGATTTCAAGAGAGAAGAACAAGATAAATCCGCTACAGCACCCTACATTCGCACAGTCAACCGTATGTGAGAGTGTGCGAATTCATTCATATGTGTAGCGGCGCGTATTCACACATCGTGCGTATAACTCGGCCTGCATAAATATACTATTACGACATATGCATGTGGCTATATATACAATGTAACATAATTGACCAGTATTAATCTATGTGTATACCACGGGGATGAATACAAACATGACATAAAAGGAATTTGCTTGCAAACACAAACAAACTATGTATACCCGGATGCTGTTATATATTTACACCACTGTTCTACTCCCTGCCCTATGCCTACTCACTTACACATATGTATGTGTATTTAAATAGTAATTCGTACTTTGTCGATTATTGTTATACAAGGATCATTCGGCTACGAAAAACTTGCAAGAAGATAAGACACATATATATATGTTCACACACACACACACGCACGCACACGCACACACGCACGCACGCACACACACACACACGCACGCACGCACACACACACATACACACACACACACACTTGCGTGCGGAAACTGTTATACAGAGGACATGACTGAACGAGGTGTAAACCTTCGGTTGACTGTAGTGGACACCCCAGGCTACGGTGATTTCATTGATAACACTGGCGCATCCGAATGTGCAGAGGAATACATCAAGGATCAATTCAAATCGTACCTTAGTCAGGTAGACAGCTCACTCGCTTACTAATGCTAGCATAATTTTAAAGCGACAAACAAGACAACTTAGGACAACTACAAACACACAAACTTACACATATATGCTGCGGTAGAATCATACAAGATCTATTGTATGTTCTAAATAGGGCATCCTTTCTCTAAGAAATACACATGAGCACACGCTTAGTGGCTTGTAGCCCATGTAATTGGTGCACGAGTAATGGTGTGCTTTGGTACGTGATTGTAGACCAGTACGATTTACAATTATTTTCTCTTAGTCTTCCCCGTACGTATATCCACGTCCACGTTCGCATCTATATTTGCATCCATACATGTAGTTACAACGGGCCTACCTTTTCTGTTTACAGGAGATGAGACCTAGACGTGGACGTCTGATCGACACCCGAGTTCATGCTTGTATTTACTTCATTTCTCCCAACTCGCATGGCCTTCGTCCGCTGGACATCGAAACCATGCAGAATCTGCAAGACTTGGTAAGAACACAGATCGTGAGGGTACACGCACATGCAGACAAGCATATATTCACTGATCGTGGTTAAGACAATGTGTGCAATGCTCATCAACATAACTTACAATAGCATTGCGCCCATGTCGAAATTGTACTTCCGAGATTATGGCTAGAAAGGAGAAAGGGCGACTTAAGAGCATGTACGATTTCATATTTATACATGGTAATAATATGTGGATATCCAGTTACACACACAACCACACAAATACGCCCACGCACCGTAGGTGAACATTATTCCAGTAATTGGAAAATCTGATACACTCACCATCAGTGAGCGTAAAGTGCTTAAGGAGAAGATCAACCGAGATCTCAAAGAATATGGAATTCGACCATTTAACCCTGCTGTATCGTAAGTGTCGTGCACATAAAACAGTATATATAATGTAATCTCTAGTTATACGCACAATTTGCGTGATAATATGTCTCTTACCAAAATATTGTTTACCCATTCTTGTGCATATGTACGGTTGCAAACCAGAACACCATGAAATTTAGACTTTGACTGCATTTCCTTGACTAAAATGATCAGATAGGGTCACTTAGCCCTTTTTCATTAGATGTTACCTTTCCTTTGTTAAATCTCCGTGAATCATGCATATTCATACACATATACCACCAAACACACGTTCTCACCTACATATATACATATACGTTAGTGTTCCGATTGAAGAAGAAGGATTAGAGATTGACGAAACTGGAATTGAAGACAAGGAAAAGGAAGATTATTCTAAACATATCCCATTCGCAATCACAACATCACGTGAGAAATTCGAACACAATGGACGAACGGTATGTTTGTTATATATATATTCACCAGAGACGATGTATATAAGTCGCAATGTGTGCACATATGAATGTTTACCAAAAAGCGCGCGTATATAAACTTATTTGACTTGTTATGTGTTCGTATGCTAGTTGTAGTATGCTTATGTGTGCGATGGGAATATAGATTTAGGCGATTTGATAATCACCCATGTACACGAATCTATACGTATGCGCTTTCTATAAACGATTGTACGCGCTGTTTATCTCCTTCGATTGCCGTTATGTGTAGATGAGAGGCCGAAAGTACGACTGGGGTGTAGTAGATATGGACAACGACCAACATTGCGACTTTGTCCACTTGCGAAACCTTGTACTCCGACAGCACATGAATGTAAGTCGCATCTGATGCTATTCATGAATATGTATTTGAATTACTATATGAATCCACTGGCGTATGTTCGTGTATAGATATCCCAAGGTTGCTAGCGTTGTTGCACACAGTTCACGTAGTTGATCAATCGTTGTATTAAATCAGATACAATCCATGCAATTTTGAATAATATACGTGCGTATTAATTTTGTCAATTCTATGTGTATATACTATGGACGTAGTAGTGAACAAAATTTTGCCCAAACTAACGTTGCTTTCCATTGATTACACAGGATTTAATCACAACCACCAACTTTCTCCATTATGAGAACTTCCGAGAAAGCATCATTATGCAAGGTAGACAGACGAACGCTGGTGATGTTTAAGCGCGAGACTAAACATGCGATATAAAAACCAAAGCATCACACGTCTAAATATAAACTTTGAGTGAGCGACATCGACCAGATCCTTGCACGACAATGTTAATTCAAATGATGTTTCTCTATGCATGCATTCCACTGGAAACAAGTGTGAAAAACATAAATTCTAGACTATAACATATACTACGTCCGTTCTGCTGGCGAGGCATACATAATACCAAAATGTCGACTGCAGGTAGAACGAAGCGTGATGTGAATACAAAAATTGATTTTTAATAAAACACTATTCTGACATGGACGTAATACTGCTATTGTGGAACCATTCCACCTCTTAACACCGATCCTCCAACACGCATCAAAATAAAACTTTACAACGGTTGGACGGAAAATGAAATACGTAATAATCATAATATGTCAAGCATTTTTATTCAATCACTCTGGCGATAGAAGAGAAAGAACACTTAGATGCACTCATTAAAATTTAGTAGGTAGTTTAGACAAGTGATGGAAGACAGGGTGAATCAACACATGACTGCTTCCACAATGAGGCTATAAAAGTGCAATATGCCACTGAGGATGCAAGCGATCATTGAACAGTGACATTCTCTTCGCTAACGTAGAAACGGAATACAGCTGCAGGCGAGGTACCACTATACTTTTGACACATACGCGACGCCACACAAAACTACCAACTCTCCTAACAACGGAGAAATCATCAACAAAGATATGACGAACCATAAGTATGCAGTGACGACCACGATCACAATTCGAATGGGCTATGAAGATGTGTGGGGGGATAAGGGCAGTTTTTGTTTCGATGCACACAACCGACGAAAGAACACACAGACACAGACACATATGGAGAGAGAGAGCACAAGCACATACCTAAAGACGCACACAGATACACACACACACACAAACAGAAACGAACACAGATACAGACATACAGATACAACAGATACATGCAGAGAGAGAGAGAGAAAACACTTAACACTGCCAATTACGTGTGACACTGACATTTACATTTGACACTGTCAATTGAGACAGACACCGTCCCCCTGACATTGACCTGACACTGCCCAGGCACACACACACACACACAGAGGCACACACACACAGACACCAGAGACACATACAGAGAGACCTGCACATTCATACCACACACACACCACAAACACGAGTGAGAGAAAGAAAGATAGAAAGAGAGAGATACACACATACGGACACGTTCGTACCACACACACACACGAATGAGAGAGAGAGAGAGAGCACAGACACATAGAGAAGAGAGAGCACACAGAGTGAGTGAGTGAGAGAGCACAGACAGACACAAACACAACACTGACACACACACACACACACACACACACACACACACACACACACACACACACACACACACAGACACACACACACACACACACACACACACACACACACACATATACACACACACACAACGGCGAGCGGTTTTGCTGTACGTGTACGGCACATACGGCACATGTCAACGACAAGGCCTTGGCCGGAGGCGCAGGCCACGGCGGGTGGCAACGAAGGAATCGCAGAAACACCAGTGCCCCTATTGTTTATTGGTACAGGCATCCAATTCCGCATAGTGAAGAATAAGACAGAAAAGTTAAATAATATAGGAATGAATGATTAAATACAAGACATGGGTATATAAAAAGTGGTTCATTTCGTTCATTTATTTTGAATAAATATATAGTTTGATAAAAAGTGTATCTTTGAATAAATGAATCAATTCGTCAGGAACCAATGTCATCTAGTGTGACACGCACAACTGCGACCTGTCAACTGAGTCACACCCTTTCATGAAACTACCCCTCTATTCATAACAATCCTTAAATATTTATAATAGAATAAATAAAATTCCTATTCAAATTGAGCTTCCCTTCTACTTCAATTGACTTTCCAAGAAACAAGAAAAAGATAAATTAAATTATGTATATATTATGAATATATTCAAACCCTCCCTCCTCACCCCACTTTTCGAAAGCAAAGGCGTTGACATGAGTACACCGCAGAGAGTCAGTCCCATTAAACGGGCCATGGCGTGAAATTAGAAGAAACAAAGAAATGAAACGCAAATTGATAAACAAAGAAGCGTCAGCATTGCGTTTCATCGCTTTCCTTTGACACAGGTGTGTTGCAGTATGTGTGTGTGTGTGGGTGGGTGGGTGAGTGGGTGTGTATGTGTGTGTCTGTATGTGTGTCTCTGTGTGTGTGTGTATGTGTGTGTGTATGTGTGTGTATGTGTGTGTGTGTGTGTGTGTGTGTGTCGTGTGTTTTTATTGTTTTCTTTTGTATATATTTCGCTGTCGCGTTTGTTCTTGTTCATAAATTGTAGTCACTTGAATTGCCTATATATATAATATTTATATATATATAGCACAACAGCTCTTAACATATACCACACGCAATTATCACATATATTTACACAGTGCAAGCAACGGTTATACATAATGTCGGCGAAAGCAGTTTCTGAGATTGACGGTAAGAACATTATCTTCAAGCACTTGGCCGATTACGGCTCAACGTCCCATGGAGAGTTCAAAGCCGCACGCGTCACACCAGATACTGATTTCGATGCCCTAGAAAAAGAGCAACCATGGCTGTTGACCACACCGCTTGTGGCGAAACCAGATCAGCTTATCAAGCGTCGAGGAAAGCTCGGGCTCGTCAAGGTCAAGTGTGATTATCCCACCGCTTCCAGCTGGATCAAAGAGAAGATGGTTAACGATTTCTCTGTACGTTTGTTTTCCCTGGTTACAGTTGCTTTTCGTGTTACTAGGGTGTAAGAGTTTGTTATTCTCGTGTCCAACTCTCTTTGTGCGAGCCTTTTTCGCCCGCGTAACTTCTCAATGCTTCCATGACAACATTTCTGTGCATACATAGATCGGACAGACTACCGGCAAGCTAAAGAACTTTATCATCGAACCTTTCTGCGCTCACAACCAAGAGGATGAATACTACGTGTCCATCTATTGCCAAAAGACATACAACACTGTCCTATTCTACCACGAAGGAGGCGTGGATGTCGGAGATGTTGATGCAAAAGCCGAGGCTGTGAACGTAGACATAACTGGCTCAATCTCTGAGGAGCAAGTACAACAGTTGATTAGCAAAACTCCAAAAGATCGTCACGCTTTGTTGGCAAACTTTGTATCTTCTTTGTACAAATTGTTCGTGGATCTTAACTTCACATATATGGAAATCAACCCCATTGTTGTGGTCGACAACCAGGTACATATACTCGATCTTGCTGCCAAGATTGATGAGACTGCCGGGTACGAGGTGGGTTCCAAATGGGGTGAGCTCACTTTCCCACCTCCATTCGGACGTGATTCCTTCCCCGAGGAAGCATATATTGCCTTGCTTGATAGCAAGTCTGGGGCGTCTCTCAAGCTTACTGTGCTTAATCCCGAGGGTCGTGTATGGACCATGGTAGCCGGAGGAGGAGCGTCTGTGGTGTATGCCGACACTGTGTGTGATCTCGGTTTCACCGAAGAGCTTGCTAACTATGGAGAATACTCAGGTGCTCCAAGTGAGAACCAGACATATGAGTACGCGAAGACCCTTCTAGGTCTTATGTGCCGTCATCCCGCGAAGAATGGTGAGCCCAAGGTTCTTATCGTAGGTGGTGGTATTGCCAACTTCACCAACGTCGCCACCACGTTCAAGGGACTAATCAAAGCTCTTCGTGAGTTCGATGAGAGACTCAAGAGTGTCAACGCACGCGTATACGTGCGCCGTGCTGGACCCAACTATCAAGAGGGGCTTCGCATGATGCGTGAACTCGATGCCGAGTTGTCTGTACCTATCGAGGTTTATGGCCCCGAAACGCACATGACTGCCATTGTTGGCATGGCTTTGGGTCAAAACGAGAGCGATCCTACTGCCGCCTTCAACGATCCTGATATGGGTCGCAGTTTGATCAGCACAGATGACAGTGGTGACGTGTCTACATCAGCTGAACGCAAGGCTTCCCATCGCGCCAGTTCCGGTAACATCAAGGTAACTATGGCTAATACCACTGGAAATGATCTCAAGGAGATTGCATCCAAGGATGTACTCTTCACCAAGGATACTCGCGCAATCGTTTATGGAATGCAGCCACGTGCCGTGCAGGGTATGCTTGACTTCGATAATATGTGCAATCGTGAGAAACCCTCTGTTGCGGCCATTATCTATCCTTTCGGTGGTTTCCACATGCAAAAGTTCTATTGGGGTACCAAGGAGATGCTGATCCCAGTGTACCCTAACATTGGCTCTGCTCTTGAGAAGTTCCCCGAGGTTGATGTTATGGTCAACTTCGCCTCATTCCGTTCCGCATACGACTCTACCATTGAGGCCATGGAATTCCCCAAGATTAAAGTCATCGCCATCATTGCTGAGGGTATGTTTTTGGTTCTTGTTGTCCAATCGTTGTTAGGTACTTTTTTTTAGGTACTTAGCTGCTTAGATTACTCTTTTCTGGAACTTGCGCTACTGGCTTCTACGACGTTAACAGTTCGTATCATAATCCCGGTCTTTTTGATAATAGGTATTCCAGAGAAACGCACACGCAAGCTCAACATGATTGCTCGTGAGAAAAACATCACCATCATTGGCCCTGCCACTGTCGGTGGGATCAAACCTGGATGCTTCCGTATTGGAAACACTGGTGGAATGATGGACAACATCATTTCTTCCAAACTTTATCGTGCCGGAAGCGTTGCGTACGTGTCGCGATCCGGAGGTATGTCCAACGAGCTTAACAACATTATCAGCCGTAATGCCAACGGTGTGTTCGAAGGGATTGCCATTGGTGGTGATCGATACCCCGGATCGTCCTTCATGGACCATATCATACGCTATCAGAACCAGGACGGCTGTAAGATGATTGTTCTTCTCGGTGAGGTTGGTGGAGTCGAGGAGTACGAACTTGTTGATGCTATCAATAATGGTACCATCACCAAGCCAGTTGTGGCTTGGTGTATTGGTACATGTGGAACCAAGTTTAAGACTGACGTCCAATTTGGTCATGCCGGTGCCAGTGCCAACGGAGATATGGAAACCTCTGTAGCTAAGAACAAGGCTCTAAAAGACAGTGGTGCATTCGTACCCTCTTCCTTCGATGATCTAGGCAAGACTATCAACAAAGTCTATACATCTCTTGTCAAGGATGGTACCATTGTGCTTGGTATTGAGCCACCCCGCCCACAGATCCCTATTGATTACTCATGGGCACAGGAATTAGGACTTATTCGTAAGCCAACCAGCTTTGTATCTTCAATCACTGACGAACGTGGTGAAGAGCTTAAATATTGCGGCATGCCTATCTCTGAGGTATGGTTTTTAGTGTTTGAACGTGCGAACGCTTTAATATTGCGGAAAACCCAGAGTTGCGTTGCATTATTATGTCCCAATCCCTTGTTTCCCTATACAGAGACTGTAGGATACGTGATTCTAATCGCTGTATTCCATTGTTTTATCTAGGTTCTTAACTCCGATATGGGTGTGGGTGGTGTGGTTTCTCTGCTTTGGTTCAAAAAACGCCTTCCACCGTACGCATGTAAGTTCATTGAAATGTGCTTAATGGTGACCGCGGATCATGGACCCGCCGTATCCGGTGCCCACAATACTATTGTTGCCGCTCGCGCCGGAAAGGATCTTGTGTCCTCTCTTGCATCTGGTCTTTTAACAATTGGTGATCGTTTCGGTGGGGCCCTAGATGGAGCCGCTAGGCAATTTTCTATGGCGTTCGATAAAAATATGACTCCCCGTGAGTTCGTAAACCATATGCGTGATCAGAAGCAGCTGATCATGGGTATCGGGCACCGTGTCAAGTCCTTGAACAATCCTGATATGCGTGTGGAGATAATCAAGAACTACTGTCTTAAGCACTTTAAGTCCACACCCTTGCTAAACTTTGCCCTTCAGGTCGAGCAGGTCACAACATCTAAAAAGCCCAATCTTATCCTTAACGTTGACGGTATGATTGGTATTGCTTTCGTCGACTTGATGCGCAACTCTGGTGAGTTTAGTCGTGAAGAGGCTGACGAGTACGTGAACATTGGCGCACTTAACGGTCTCTTCGTGTTCGGTCGTACTCTTGGTTTCATCGGTCATTACTTGGATCAGAAGCGTCTAAAACAGGGTTTGTACCGTCACCCTTGGGACGATATCTCTTACTTGATGTCTGAGTTCTCCCACGAACAGTAGAGAGAATCGAGCATGTTCCGTTATTTATATATGAATAGTATATAGATAGTTAAATAGCTTACTCGCGACAAGACAACTGTTTATTAAGAGTATTAGATGAGCCTGAGGCAACCACTATGATATTTAAGCATGGCCAAATAAAGTCGGTGCTTTCCGTTTGAAGTTTGTGTAGTTTTCTTCAACGATGCATGTTCACACGTATAGCGAAGAGAATATCAGTATCGTATTGAACACCTCACACAAGACAGTACGAGGTTGAAAATGGTGCTCGGCGTGCTCGGGCTGTGGTAGTGGGCGAACGTCACCACGATAAACCATGAGGTGAATAGCCTATCAATACTTTTTCTGTTTTGTATGGTCCTCAAACTTGCCATCGCTTTTGACTGACAGCATAATATAATTTAGTGCTCATGGAAAGGTGCGGTGTAGATACTCTGCTTGTGCATACGAAATGTTACGTGTACTTTACGTCAAGCATAAAGGATTATGTGCAGGTTATGAAGAGCATTCATACGGCGTGGGTAGTAAAACTAAAGCTACGTTATTAACTACACGAATCGAACAGGAAGAACAAGAATTGATGGGCATTTACTTCACACCAAGATAGTTTACATTTTCAAAATATAGTAAAGAAATATCGTTCGACGTTACCGACACAAAGAGGACTAAATCTAATTGTATGAATGAATGAATATATTCGAGATTGTCTATTTCCGCTATGATACACAGCTCATGTGGCTACCTACGCACGCTTTTGTTTTCAAGTTGGTAGATGTGAATTTCCAGAAGCACCGCGTTCCCGTTGTAGTTATACAAAACTAGGCATATCTCTCCGTTGCTCCTGCATTAGAATCTCCCATTGATTGCGAGAGTTAGGTGGTAGGTTCAAACCACTTACATCGTTTCGCTGATCTTGTTTTTGTGGCACCCACGACTGTTTATCATATCGCGGTTGCTCCGCGCTATGCTGATTGGTATTAAATTGCATATTTTGTATATCGTCGACATGCGTGCTATATGTCCTACCCCACGGTCGCTGTGGTTGTGACGGTGTTTGACGTTGAGGAGGCTGGCCGATCAGATTAAGATGTTCAAATATACGCATCTCCAATTCATCAGTTTCACCTTGTGCCAACACAGTGGATAACTGACTTGAGTAATTCGGCTGTACTTGTGTGCGTTTCTTCATCTGCTGTTGAATAAGCGTCTGCCTTCTTTGAGTGTCTTGTTGTTGATGCCTTAGCTGAAGGTAATGTTTCCTTTTTGTTCTGAGTGTGTCTTTGGCAGCCTTCATCTTTGAATTGTCGGGATTGGGTTGCGTCTGTGACGGTTGGTTAAACGAAACTTGTCCAAATGAATGCAATTGCTGATCCATGGACAGACTTGATATGTCATTCAAACTGTTACTGTTATGATTAATATGTGGCATGCTTCGTGATTGAATACTTCGAGATGCATCCCCCAAGCATGAGGAGGACACACTCTTGCACGGAGTTCTTCTCCTTGGGGTGTGAATAGTGGGTATAGATAAATTACGTTGCACTCGTCCACTGGATTGTTGCGGGTAAAGCCCTGCTGAGGGACCAGGAGAGTGTCTCCACCTCTCGCTCATGCTTAACTGCGGTTCAGCTCCTTGAGACGCCCACCGCTCGCAACTCAAGACGGACGTACTGTTGCTATGTATATGACTGTGTCTAAGACTCATCCCATCGGCACCCAACGATCTACTTCCTAATCCACTCCTGTTTGTCACAGTATATGGAGTAGATTGTTTTGAGCCAACTAATAAGCGTTGTGGAATTTGAGAATGTGTACGACTGGGCGAGCATGTATTTGTTTGCTTATGTTGTCGAAGTTGGTTCGGGTCTTGTGTTTCATGCTGTCTACTATCATAGTAGCGGGCCATTGACAAGTCCATGCTAGAAGATGACAGTACTCTTTTGTTCAAACATTTGTCGTCTACCGGGGATACCACTTGTACTCTTCCAACTGAGTGGGAGTCGATACTAAGAGTAGGGCTGGCCAGGTCCAGGTTAAAATTCAAAGAAGAATTTGGGTTGGTGATGGATGTCAGATACTTGACAGCCTCTGTATCAAACTCTTCCTTGCGGATATGAAGATTGAAGTCCATACAAATGAGCACCTCTTCTTCCATCCGGTTGATATGTTTTAGCGGCACTTCAGACCATTCAGACCATGACTTGTTTGCATATGCCGAATCTTGAATAAATTTGTTCGCCAGAATTAAGCACGCCAACGATACACAGCTAGTGCACCACTCTTTCCTATTACACGCAGAAATATAATCTATGCTACCAGCAATGAAGTCTGCTGGAGACCACTCTGAATGAACAAACCGTATCTGTGATGGGTGAGTGTCTGAAAATTTCTTAGCAAGCCTATCGCGATATATTTGTGCCACTACAAACGTAGATGTGGGTACACTCTCAGTTCGAATCAGCGCCTTGTACTTGGGCGAGAAGCTCGCATCGTCACCGTGGTGATGCTGGCATGAGTACGCGTGATTGTTGGGGCGTATTGGGGGCGGAGTAGAAACAGCCCGTAATCGATGGCGATGTTTAGTGAATTGCGACTGCATCATTGTTTGGTTTGTGAATGTTTCTTGGACTACAAGCGCCGGGACACTCCGTTGGATCTTTCGTATTCGATTGTTGTTTACGTTGCCTTGTGCGTTGATTAAAACTATTATCAAAAGAATGTAGATGCATTAGCATCTACGTTTTGGTACCAATGGTTCTAGGCTCGATGTTACGGTATGTCTCTTCGACAGTACGATGAGAAACATACGAATTCATTATGACATTGTGATGTGCAAACATGTAACTGAGTTCGGTGAGGCAAAGTGTACTCGTTTACGCTTACATGTATACACTATCAATATGAGCGTTAATAAGGTAGAATAAAAACATACCGTTCTGATGGTACCCATTCAACTCATCAAGACTTCCTTGTTCGATTCTTTGACTCTGTTCCATACATATGATAATAATGATAATATACATAAGACAGTACCATAAATACAAACCTTCTACTCAGCCTTCACGATTGAAACCACATATATTTGATTTTAAACTAGATCACGGCCGCTCACGCTAAAACCGAAAAAAAAGCTGTTCTTTGGTTGATTAACAACACACAGGCGAGCGACGGAGTTGTGGGATATGTAAGAAATCTGTATGCAGAGAGTGCGCGTTCCATCAAGTATGCATGGAATTAACGTACCTGTCTGGGACCGCTTGTCGGTGATACTATATCCCTTCGACCTCCCTGCCATCTTGAACCATTGATTAATGAACTATCCATACTTCTTGAAGCCAGAAGATAACTCTTCGAATCATTCGAAAATTTCGACGTAGATACTGATCTGTTCTGATAGTGAGTTTGATCCATGTCCATTATATCTGACAGGGCCAGGATATCTCCATTCGCATTTTGCTTAGTAGCCCTCACCGGACAACGAGAGTGTCCATATGTCTTTACATTTTGCGGTAAAAGAACATCAGTTGCAATTCCAATGCTATTTGTTATGAAGTCTTCATACGGTGATCCTTCGGATGATTGTTGTTGATTCACTGTCTGTGCTCCGTTACCGCCCTCTACAGTGAGGTGGAATTGCTGAACCCCAAACGACTGACTTTGTGTCGATCCTTGAAAGCTACTCATAGGTGTACCGAATTTTTCTACGCTTTGTCCACCACGACAGCCGTTCAAATCATGCTTCAACGGTGAGACATCTATCCATGAACCATGACCGTCGTTGAGCTGTGCATGTATATCTCCAAGCTCTCCTCGTAATTGTCCAATAGATTCATCTACATCTAGAAAGTCTTTTTGACGAATAATATTCTGATCAAGCGGTGGAAGATTGGGTTTAATCGAACTTAGCTTGGCGGTCATTGAACTGTATTCTGGCATGACGGCGCATAACTCAGTAGTTTATTTGACTGTGGGAAGTAACCTAAGACAGCTCAAATAACCCAACAAGAGAACACTACTAAATTATCCTTTTCGTGTTTTTTTGTTTTGGTTTAGAAATGACTCTCTGGCTGCATGTGCAAGTGAAGATGGGGGGGGGGGGAGGTATAGATAGGTGTATAGATAGGTGTATAGATAGGTGCGCAAGCTTTATACCAGAGCTAATCTGACTAGGGCGCCTTTCTTTACTTCTCTAAGAATAAGAACTAGGGCTGTGTGTCTGTGTATGATATACACTGAAGAAACAGTTTTTTTTATTGTCATTCAGCGCTTAGATTTGACTGCCCGTGACGGCTGGTCCATACCGTTGCCTCACTCACATACGTACAGACAGGTGCGGGAGTGGAGGGGACGGGAGTGAAGGGAGGGGAGGAGAGTGGAGGGGAGGGGCGCTGGCCGGCAATAGGCATAGATGTCAATCACACGATCAGCAGCTCAAAGTATGTATAAAGGGAAATGAATTGAGCGTGTTAGAATCAACAAAATGTACAACTGTGGTATATAAGGTACGTGCACAGAGAAGTAAGCCCATTCATTTATTTAACGACCGAATTTAAACACCCTCGGCTCGGCTCTATTCAAATACTTGTTGAACAAGCAGTGGAGTGGTGTTAAAAAAAAGTGTTAACAATAATTTTGCTTGGAACGGTACAAAAACTGGTATATCGTATCGTATGTTGTGTTGACATTTTAAACTACAGTACCAGTTTAGTGTAGTTGGTTGTGTATTAAACAGTCCACAGTTTGCGGTTTCGTTCCTCCAAGGGTATTCGTTGTCCTCATTCCAAGAAACGTGTGTACGGGTCGGTCACTTGTTTCGTTCAAACATACTGGCTCGGCTAGAGAAACATCCCCAAAAACACAGTATACTGATATCAAATTAATACTTTTAACCCACTCGTAGACTAATACAAAGGCGAACAAATAAAACTTGCTTGGAGATGTCCAGAATTGATTGCACAGCCCCAATACTGCAACGGAACAACATTCTTCAGCACGCCTGTTGGGAGAGTTAAAGGGACTGTAAAGGCAATGAAACGTAATAGATTCATAAAATTTACTTACCGCTACTCTCCGTCACCACTTGACTTGTTTTGATTCACTGAATTATACTACAGTCATCAAAAGGATTCATTTAGCACCACCAGAAACAATATTTATTCATCCAAAGCACACTCCGTCGGGGCACCTCACCGAACTATGGATACGCACATCCATACTTGTACAGAACAATTTTCCAAGCGTTTTAAAAACCCCGTGTAAGGATAACAGAAATTCCGAACGAAATGTATGGTCAAGAAGACGGACAAGGTCAGGCTCGGCGTGTTTTTACCAACAGACACGCACAGCCATGCACGTACTTGATCCATCGCGAGCTTCTACGAGCTACTCTTGTACTCTGGATATGATTCTTGTACTCAACACACCAACGTCACACAATAGCATGCTGTTTTTTTTACCATTTATGCTGTGTAATTTTTCATATTGTTTCTCTGTCCTTCGGTCATACTTCTTCGCTGAACCAATGCATACTACTTGAAATATTTTGATAAGTACCATCTTACTGATTGAACTGATAAAAGGAAACATAACAATTTGTCCCATTTCTCGGTTAATTTGTAAACTACATGCGCGCGCTATGTTGGATAGATTGGCATGTTAATTTTTGTTTCCCACAACTCATAGTTTTATTGCACTGTTAAAGACTTGACCTTCACATTAGTCGATAGATGTTCTTGTGTCTTTTATCATCGCAGTTCTTATAACAGAACTTAATAAATGTGACCTTGAACAAGCTTGATGATATAATGTAGAAAGACTAATGCACTGCACTGCACAGCCGGTTTCGTGTTTACATACAATTTTTCCGATTGGTGTTGTCTCCTATATATACAAAGGGATTTGCTCTTATAAAAACTAATTGTATTGATGGAATTATATTTCCTAACTTGATACGATTTCTTTCAACATACACTTACTTAATCGCATTCTTACTTTATACAGCCTCTTGGAATGACTAGACAAGAGTTGTCTATATGTCTCTCAGTGTCATCGCATGATCGAAAATAGCTTGTCGCATCATTATATGCAGCGTTGTGCAACGTTTAAGGTTACTCATTGTACAACATAGTATACTATATATACTCTTCTTTGAAATTGTACATACAGTTGTACCAACGCACAACCGTCAAGCTAAATGCATGATCGATAAATGTTGATTCACGCGTTCGTTTGTGTCATCTGTTTCAAGTATATTATCCTATAAAACGATATTCCCACGGTGGATACGTACTGACATCTCTGCCACAGGGATGTAGTTCCGCACCCTTCCCCCAATCGTAGATGAAGATATCCTGTCTATAATTCCTATACGATCGGGTACCAAGAAGGTTGCAGCGATTAGAGTTCCCTATACAATCGTACATGTAAGTAAGCGTTGCAAAACTGAAATAGTGATGCACGCACACAAACACACCAAGAATATAGAGAATTCTAGAACATTTGTTACGCGTGTAACACCCTATCCCGGGAAGGAGCTTGACGAACCGTCACATGTGCAACTGTGATATAGACCAGTTCGCGGGTGTGCGGGGGTAGATATCATTAATCATATGGATTATGAATCGTTAAGCATGTGGATTATGAATCATTAAGCATGTGGGTTATAGATCACTAAACATGTGGGCTATATATCGTTAAGCATGTGGATTATAAATCGATTAATATATGGGTTATGAATCGTTAAATGTGGGTTATGTATCGCTAATCCTGTTGGTTATAGAGCATTAAATATATGGGTTAGAAATAGTTGAACATGTTGGGTATATATCACGAATCATTTGGGTCATGGATAGTTAAACGTGGGTCGTTAAGCATATATATGGGTGTTATCAAGCATTAAGCATATAATTCAAATATAGATTGTTCTGAAAATGCTTAATCCAAAATGTTTAATCCAAAATCCAAAATTAAAATTCTAAAACTAAAAATCCAAAAACCCAAAACCCTCGGCGCAGCCCCACCCAACCCCACGCGAATGACCAAAAAAAAAAAAGCCAAAAAACAAAACAATCAACTTCGAAATATCGAATATTCGAATATTCTTAGAATAGAATTCGATTTTTCGAATCTTTCCTCTACAAGTTATCAAACGCATCATTAAACCAAACCGTTCACGGAGAGGCACTTCAAAACCATAACTCGTTCTTCTCCCGCGTTTCCTTGTCGACGGTTTCGCCTCTCCCTCTTTGACGCCCCCCCCCCTCCTTTCACGTTCTCGCTCTCTATACGCACAGGACACCATTGCGCTACTCTCTTCTCGTGTTCCCCGCTTTCTGTTTTGTTTCTCTTTTCCTCTCGCTCTCACATTCTATTGCTCTCTCTACGCACCAGACGTCGTCGCACACACAAACACCCCTCTCCCTCCCGTTCTCCCACCTCTTCTCTTCTTCTCCCATACCGTCCCCTATTGGTCGTCGCACTCGCTTCCTCGACGTACTCGTGCTTACCACGCGCGCACTTGCACAGGTTCATCCTGAGAGTACGGGTCATTCGGGATGGCACTTACCAAAGGCTCACATACCAATTTTCACGTACATGAGTCTATCGCTCGGTATCATTCCTGTCCAATAACGTTCTAATTGTGGGAACAGAATTCAATGTTGCTTGAGTTATCTCTTATGGTGGTTATCGGGACTATGTTTCTTTAGATACAAGTACAGACGCATGATAGCACACACACACGGGCTCACATACACACTCACACACTTCACACACACATACATACAATTATACAGGCATAAAACCGTACATAGATATATTCGTATATGTCATCTGCGTATTGTGCTTGTCCCGGCATGTTTGTCAACGTAGTGCGCTGATTCGATTGACATTTTGGTCAAAGAAGTTTAGAGAACTCTTTCCGTAGACTAACACGAGAGGGCTCTTGTTGGGGACGTAGCTTATTTCGATATTCATTATGGATCCCTTCATTCTCGACGGGTTGCGGAAAATGGTGATCAGCGAGTTCGGCGAGGTTTGTTATAGCAAGTTTGTGTGTTCATGTGCACGCGAACCTGTTTGTTCTGCACGCGAGTACGTCAACTTTGGGTGGAGGTGTATTATATTTGTGCACCTACTGTTTATAATGAGCTACGCGAAATAATGTGCGTGTATGAGTTTAACAGCGAGTGCTGAAGTTGATGAGTCAACAAGTCTTAAGCCAGTATAGCACGTATATTGTTGTACAACAAATAGACCAAACCTCACGCCTTCATCACAAACAAACAGGTGGCTGGCGCTATAGTAGATGCCGACGCTGAAAGACGTAAAAAGGCCAGTGTGATAGAATCACTCGTCACGCCTATGGCTCTCACACGCTGTTACATGAGAGCAACACGTGACTTCTTGGGTGTAAAGACCGATGAGAACGTGTTAGAATTGGTAGGTGAGTACTGGTCAACGGAAATATTGGAAGGGGATTCTTGGTATGTTGTATTTCACATATCATTTATATATATATACATATATGTAAACATTATCTATTGTGCGTGCGTATTGTATGTGTTATGCATGCATATACGTGACGTGCGATTCCGCATACGATGTCGTGAGATTAGTGGGCTATGATGCATGTAATAAGGACACCACAGTTTTTCCATTGTGTAAAAGCATAGCAGATGCACACACATATATATGTACGTCTGTCATATACACGTAGCTTCTAAAGTGTAGATGACTTATTGTATATTCATATGTAGTTCTTATATACATACGTGTGCGTGGTGTGGATAATTATGTGTATGCATGTACGTTACGTGTTGATATGATGTTCGCATCGAGGGCTATTTATTGACAACGTGTACAGAAGATATCTATTTCTTCATATCAAAGTATATGCTTTGCACAAGATGTATCACTGCGGGAATACATTTTATGCCTACCCCCCCCCTCCCCCCTACCCCCAGTGGTATATAGTTATTTTTCTTGTCATAAAAGTTAGCGAATGCACCATTACGTTCTACTTTGCCTCCATACATTCCATTCTTACATATTTTGTACCTCCCTACACGTGCATGCATGTGTATGTACACTGTATGCGTTGCGTGTATGCATTCATGATTTGATGTATGAATGTATACTTGCGAAACACTCAAGTATACAATCCCTACACCTAACTGTGCGTATTGCTTTTATACATGTATATATTGTGCTGTTGTTTGTATGACAGGCCGGACAAACCCCCAATTGAGGTCATAGCTGACGCCCTAAAGGAAATCAACCGGGTTCACACTATACTTAACCATAAATACACAGGACAAGCACACTTCCCACTATTCAATCTCCAAGACAAGTTCAAAGGTGTACAAGCTGAACGTGCACCCACACATAAATTTAAATCCACATCCAAATCTATGCAAACACCTACGGAAACACCTACACCCGCACAAACACCTTGCCAAAGTGACTCGGCCTCATATACAGTAACCATAGGAACGGGTATGTACGAGCATCGTGTGCCTACTTGTGTGGGTATGATTAAGGGTGTTCTGCGTATTGTGTGTCCATGGGCTGAGGCGACGTCCGCGGGAAATGACATTGTGATTAAATTTCGAAGGCGTTCTACGCCTCCCAGTGCGTCTGCTAGTCAGTTCTCTGTGTCTGGTCCAGATGTGGTATGTGTGTGTGTGATATGTGGAGAATGTTATGACGTTGGATGTTATATGCAGCATTTATCCATGTATGTATGTATGACGTATGGCATTTCCCACGTTTGTATATGTGCGTGAAAAATAATGTCACCTCTTGCTATACTAAATATCATGCTTGCTGTCCATACTCACACACATACATACAGAATTTGCTGTTTCCATATCACGTTGCGTTTGACTACCGCATGCGCATTGTTCAGACGGGTACGAAACTCGAGTCTTTGTGTGCCATACCACTCGACAGTCTGATATTCAATCAATTCGATATTCCACTAGTACGACCAGAGAAGTATGTACATGTACGCACTGCGTGCACACATCCACATCCGCATTTGCAATCACATCCAATGCACCATTGCACATGCACAGCACGTACAGGTATATGTACCCCTGATACCCATTGGTATACACATGCATATAGGCAAGCATACATACGCGTACCCTTATACTATCACATCTTTTGCGCAGGAAATTATCTGAGAACATGGATTGCCTGATAAAAAATGACGGGCGGCTAGTCATTATTAAGAGAAAGTGCAAGAATTCGTTTATTGTTTTACACGGACAGGTACGCTAGTGTATGTGAATGCCGTGTATAGATTGAAATAGTGTATGAATCACCATGACAATACGCACGTATGTACATTTGCATTTGTATCGTAACTCGTGCTCATATGCAAGTAGTTATTTCATATTATGTTCATTCTTTTTAATGTTTTTGTTCAGATACACCATTTCGAGCAATACGGCCTTTTCGTGTTTCTGGGAACACCAACTGCCGAAACATTATATGATAATCATGCCTCTTTGCTAGATCTTCCTGTGTTCAACCGTGTGTGTGGTATTCCATTCAACTATTTTAACGTGACCGAAGTAGACATTGAACATCCATCAGAGAAACATCTGAACGAAAATCCAGCCCCGAACAATGACATTACACCAGGGACTACATCAACACCAACAAAGGCAAACACAGACACGTTGACATCGAGCTCGAGTAACCACCTGCCCTCAAAGAGCGGTGTTCGCGGAGAAGCAAACACAACTGATTCACAGATAGAAACAAATACGCAAATTGACGATATAATAACGACACCTACATCCGTAACGACTCCTATTCGTCAAATTGGATATGAAGCAGATGGAGTACTCTCTCCTGGGTTTCTACCCGTACCGTCTCGGCGCACTCTTCTTCGTATAAAGAGAGGCAAAGGTGTGGACGGTATAGATAGCCCAAATGGAAGTGCAACATCGCTATCGCAAATGACAAGTGGACGTGTCAGTCCAAATGGCAATATGGGCGATATCGTTGGGAAAGCAGAGTGGATGGATACAAGTCAGGATATTGATGACGATATGCACCAGAAAATTAAAGTGTATAGGCGCACGCATGAGAATGAAGTGCCCGTAGACCCCAATCAGCTGGATTTGTCCACACCTGTGCAAAAGTTTTATTCTGCTTTGCAGTTGTTGAGGCTGAATCTACCGCCGGAATACAGGAAACAGGTCGATGAGATCACTAGCCATTTGTCTCACAGTTATGACGTGTATTTGCCGTCGTCACCCTCTACAAATGTCAAAGGTATTCATATATGTTTGTCGTGTTAGTATAGGTACGCATACATTGATTGAGTTCACAGCATTACCAGAGTTGAGAGGTATATATTTCACAACAGTCTACAAACATGCGGTGAACCAACAACAAGCAAGTGATGAGTGTTAATTCAATATTGCACGTAGCGATAAAACATGATACTCTTTCAACCGCACACAAGAATATAGGCACACAGACACATGAACAAAGCATGTAACCACACATACCCATACCCACCAACAAACAACGCAACACAAGCATCATATTTATAAACGCACATGCCTACAGATAAAGAGATACGATCGTACATGGAGAGCTTCTTCCCGACACAAGCCGGACTAAAATTCGACCAACAGGCTCGCGCTGGTTTGAATCGAACACTTTCGTTGGTGGGCAGAGCGGGTAGTCCGAAGGCAGGTTACAAACAGAATACGCGACTTTATAAGAGAGGGTCTAGTAAGACACAGCAACCAGTATATTCAGATCCTGCCTGTGAAAGTCCTGAAGATCAATTAATACAAATAGAAGGTATTCATACGTATATATCGAGCACAGGTGGGTATGTATCTTTGTGAGCAAGAGACCACAATCGATAATTGAGAGCATTGGGGTGAAAATCAAGTGGTATATAAGACGGGTAAGTTGCCAGCCTATGCATGTATGTTTAAATCAGGCATATAAAATATTCCTGTTCCGGAGTTGAAATTTATAGTATCACAACGCACCATATTATGCGCATGTGTCCAACAAGTCGTTTGGATATATACATACATATAAACGGACATTTACATACATACATGTTTGTGACAGGATGTCAATTATTCTAATATTTCAACGAATATTAGTGCTAACAAAAATAGAAACATAATTTTCAGCATGCACTTGTTTGCATACGCAAAACAACGAGTCCAGTACTTCTCAATATAAACTAGATTATTTTTCGACGAAGATGTATCGGAGTAAATATATACTATGCGTGTAGGTATTGGCCCACCAATATTACCGACATACACACACGTACGTACATATTATAGAATCCTCGCACAGCAGCATGCACATACTCACACACTCGTACCATTACTGCACAAACGCGTAATGCGTGATGGCAAGACACAGTGTATCAGCATACACATAGTTGTATGTATGAAGTCAAAAAGGGGGTTATTATTTTCAACACATCCGGGGTATACGCATATCTCACTCATGTATATAATCATACACATGTATTAGGTGATGGCAAGACGTCGTCGACAACTGTATCCACTATACCCACGCTCCCAAGATTGTCCAATATGAACCGAGGAAAAGCGCGTGCCAAATCTGTCGAATTTGTTAACCGTAACCTGGGAAGTATTACAGATTACATACTTGCCGGCTTCTTAAATAAGGAAAGTTCAGTTAATATGCGAAGTTGGAGGAAACGATTCTTCGTACTTGAGCAAGAGTACCTGACGTACTTTAGAGATAAATCGCCGTCTGCTACACCGCTCGCGGTTGTGGATTTGGCGGAGTATGAGACAATTAAAAGAGTGACCCGCAAGAGTGCCACGTGCATTGAACTCAGTAATGGGAATGTGGGTAGTCAAAACGCTAATGGACCAGGGTACGTGTGCGTTTTTATGTATGTACTAAAGCAAACCTACCATGAATACGCACACGCATATGTGCATGTATATATATATATATTTCTTACTTTATATATTTCTTACTTAACCTCACAACGTCACTAGTTTTTCTCATTTCCAATATTTATATTACACACCAGAGCACGCAAGTACTATATGTATGCAGACAAAGAAGAAGAAAACCAAAAGTGGTTAGACGCATTTGCAGACACATTGGCTGAAAATAAGATGAAAAGGATGCAATGGTAAATATATGTGCGGGAGTGTTTGTGTATGTGTATAGCTAAGTAGGTGATCGTGGGTGCACGCTGAGTCTACACTCGTCCATGGCTTGGATAATCTGTACCTACTTGTCATGTACAAAGAATTTCCCTTATGCACATACCAGTATATGTTTGCACGGCAGTTTTTGTAGATATGCACAATATATTGTTTAAAAACCGGAGAATTAATAATAAAATATATACATGAGTGGTTATATGTATACATATATACATATACATGTCTGTTTACTGGTTACGTGCAGGGGTCCACTGCAAAATGTCCAAGAGTCGTCATCTGCGGAAGCTTTATTCAAAGAACCAGTAGCCTACAATGAGGTAAGAGTACAAATGTATGTACATATACACGTGCCTACTCATGCTTTTCGACAAAGCCAAACGCCAACACATATAATACAGTATTTCAAACGAATAAGTCGCACGTGGTATCGTTATTCACGTATACTCGCAAATACATCCATATGCACAGCAGCTGTTGTAGTATTTCCAAGCTGACGAGAGGGGTATAGTAAAATGTAAGAAGTCCGCAACATCCGTTGTCCGCGTAAATTAACTCACAACTACATACGCACCTGCATATAAATTACTTGGTTACAGTATTATAGACACGGCCGTAGTCGCAGCATAGTTGAGACTGAAGATATTCGCATTGACATCCCTCGAAGACTTAGCCAACCGCAGTTTGGATGGTTAAGGCACTTAGGTGACCTCAACTTTGATGTATTTGAGGTTTGTATATACGTGTATGTCGTATGTATGTTGTTTTTTGTTGCGCTATTTGTGCATACGTGTGAATGTGAATATTTACGTGTATATGGATAATCTTGCATATTCAAGTATGGACATTCGTATGCATGTGTTTTTGCACACGCAGTGCATGTGGTTCTATATATCGCACTAATTACTGTTGTAGAGATGGTGAGAAAGAAGAGAAGGGTTGTTTATGAATATGCTTATAAACTTTCTACGTTGTGGGTGTGGAATCAAAACATACATACAGGTAGCAAACAAGACTAACGATCGGCCGTTGCAGTTTGTTGGTAAGGCCATCTTACAAAACACAGGCCTCTCAGAAAAGGTATGGAAGTCAGCATGCGTATGTACATTGTTATATCTGTATATCATATAAAAGTGTGTGCCATTTACACATAGGTAAAAATCGTGCATCTCACCTTATGTTTAAAAGTTGTAATTCTATATTCCATGATTAAGACACACGCACATAAGTATGCATAACACTTGGGTACCTCTTCAACACACACAAAAGATTGCATTGTTGAATTATTCACCCTACCGTACTTTGTCTTGTTCCATAGTTCAATATTCCTGAAGACAAACTGGATCGCTTTTTAAGATACATCGGAAAAGGCTATCACAAGGAGAATCCATACCATAATGAGTACCATGCCACCGACGTTACCCAGGTTTATATATATATTATGCATTTTCATGCTTATTCATATCTCTGTGTATGTATTCATGTATTTTGCAAGCACACGCATATATACACACGTACATAATCATACACTGTAGAAGTATATACGCGCTCAACACAACATTATCCACCAAATATGTTCACGTCACTCATATGTTCACGGTTTTTATTTGCATTTAGACGGTGTATCATTTTCTTTATACGTTGGGGCTTGCGCAATACTTTGGGGATCGAGAGGCCTTAGCTGCCATCGTTGCTGCTATGATTCACGATTTCCAGCATCCAGGTATTGCGTATGTGCGTCGTCTGTGTACTTATCTAGTAATGTAAAATGTGCTCTGTGTCCCATTTGTGACAATGTCAATTGTAAAGTTGTACATATGGAATGGTATATATGTGTCGGAGGATTATATTCTAGCATGTTTGCATACACACTCGCTTTCCTATACATATACTTCCGAATTCTACTAGTATTTCATGTCTCGGGTGTCTAGTAGTTTGAATCAACGTACACTTAACTCCAGCTGTGTCTCATACGGTGTACTGAATGCAGGTGTAAACAACGCCTATCTTGTCAACTCAAGGTCAGCTGAGGCTTTACTATACAATGACCACTCTGTTCTTGAGAATATGCATCTTACTAAGGTATTCATTGATGAAAGTTCGCATGCACGAATGCATGTGGATATTCATGTACTTATGCGTTACGTACCAACTTGTGGCACGTATGACTGGACAATGGTACATGTTCCTTATACGGTGCTCCAAATATGCGCTATCAAACATCCACGTTTACAATACGTGCCCACATTTATACAATCATGCTGCGCATGCACACACGCGCGCGTACGTACGTACACATTGCAATTCTCACACCGCACGCGCACTTGTGTACGTTCCTACGCAAGTACTTGCAGCCGGTAAATACTAAGACCGAATTCAAATTACGTTGCATGCTCGCACATCAACACACGTGCGGATACAAAGAGAACTAACGAGGAAATGTGTTATTCATTATTTATAATGTAGGCTTTCCAGGTGATCTCCAACAGTGATTGTAATATCTTTTGCAATCTGAGCACGGAAGACTACGCACATGTCCGTACTTTAATCATTCAAATGGTGTTAAATACCGATATGAGTTATCATTTTGAGCTTATGGGTACGCCTGTTTGTTACCGCATCTGTCTGTTTGACGTGTGTATGTAAGGACGTGTCTGTTTGTGCTTCGATGTTTATATATGTTTATGGACTTTAGGTGCGTGGTGTATCCTAGGGTGACTATTGCAGTGAGCCTGCATTAAACTCTAAACCTTCACATACGTACATATTCATCTATACAACAAACACGCAATTTTAGGTAAGTTCAAGTCAGCAGTAACTGTGCTTAGAGCAGAAGCGAGTGAAGAAGTTCCGAATAAGACTATCATGTTGATATTGGCGATGGCAGTGCATTGCGCAGATGTCTCAAACCCGTGCAAGCGTAAGGATATATATGGTGCATGGGCTAAACGTGTGATGGAAGAGTTCTGGGATCAGGTGTGTCTGGCATCCTTATTATGATAGTCTTTGAGTAGATTGCTCTCAGCAGCGAAATACGCATTGGTCTGATATTTCAAACCTATGCAAGGGAAGGCGATATATTTATGACGCACTTACCCGTCAGTAATGAACAGTTTAAGATCATGCGTATATATGTGGGTTTTGTGTGTATGTGGACATGCGTACATTTAGGGACAGACGAAATTTGCCATGTGTCTAATCTGCATAGGTTGAGACCAAGAATATATGCTTTCATGTGAATGATATGTTGGCTAGTTTCCAGTGATCTGTTAGTTTCAATCTGCATGTTAGGGTGTAGCTTTGTCGTTCAGCCAACCATGTCAAACGCAACCACACGCCCAGCACCTCCCACACCACCACACCCATACTCACATTCACCACATTCACCCCGCACTCATCCACATTCACCTAGGCCCACTCACTGACCTAGACAATACCAATATATGTACGTAAAACAGGGTGATAAAGAGGCAGCTGCAAACATGCCTATTTCGCCAATGTGTGACCGCAACACTGTGACAATTGAAAAGTGTCAGTCCAGCTTCATTCAGCTCATAGTAGAACCTTTGTATAAAACATTCTCTATTCTCATGCCTGAACTGCACGAAGAGTGCATACCCAATCTTCAGGGCAATAAGGAATATTGGCTAAGTAAGCTTGCGGTAAGTACACATACACGTATACATTCTCTCCTACTCACAATGCCAAGCCCGCTTAACCACAAATACCCATACTCATGCTGTTATCAAAACCTAACACGCGAGACAGGTTCTAGAATCGAGTCAAGGTGGTGGCACGGAGGTTGCTATGTTCACACAGGATGATCCTCCTGCCAAGGAAGACATGTTCACATCAACATCGACTCTACCCCACGAAGACAAAGCTACACCCTAACATGCAGATTGAAACCGTTACCAGGACCTCATAAATGATTAATTAGCAATAAACAAATAGCGGAGGACTCCTAGACTAGTGTTTAATTAGGTGTCTAGTTCCCATGTCCGTGCATAAGTACATTGAACATAAAATAAAATAGAGATGCACAATTGCGAGTTGGCATCGACATAATCGCACACATGTACAGATACATACACCTGCAAAACATGATTATTTACTTCACCAACAGACAAATGCATCTCCACAACGATTCAGGCAAGACAGCATAACAACACAACTGGTCAAATTCGGTTGGATGATTAGCACTGTCTGGCCCAGTAAGATTTGGCTTGAACGTGCTTTTGGGTGTCAACATTCGCTGGACACGTTTTATACGTTTCTGTATACCTTTGCTGAAGGCATTATACTACACACGCTTGTTTGTACACATATACATGTTTGTGCTGCTGCAATATTGTTAATTTGTGTTTTTATATATTCGAATGTGTGTATACTTGTGTACCATTTGTACATAATTTGGTTACAAACCGCTTTGGTAGCATAAGCCTCATATCTTAGCGAATGAGAAGAAATATCACAGCATGTGCTCAAACTGTGTATCAACATGGAAATGTAGGGTTTAGGGTTTAGAAACGCATGCTCACATCGCACGACCGTTTGTTCCGGTTGTAAGATGTCGAGGGCTTAGAAATCGCACTTTGTCGGTTTACAATCCCATAGTGTTGGGTGAAGGAGAATATAGCGCGAGTGTGGATGTAGGGATTGTTTGGTTCGAGAAGCATGATTTGTCTCTATGAATATTATGTACATACGAATGAATGCTTGGTACCATCGACTATGGAAGAGCGTCACAGTCAAGAGCCTTTGTGTCGGGGTGTAACGTATACATGGAAGCGCAAGTATAGCATGCAAAGGTGTATGATGAATAATGCCTGTAAAGTAGGCGAGCATGTGACTGTTGGTGATTTTATATATGAGGTATATAGCCGCACCAACAGCGACAGTCCATTCATATATTTGCGCGCGAGAAACACTAGCGATGCGTGAATTAGCTTTTCTTCTTCGTATCCTCTCTTATCCACAGTTTCGCCGTTTGACATGCTATAGGAGACTGGTTGAAAATCCAGTCCTCGGCAGTTGTGTCAGGAAGTGGCTGAGTCAGGTTCTGTAGCGAAACCACTTGTTAGCCCAGACACATGCTCTTACTTTGCGAATGTGTACCAAGGCAATGCATGTATATTATGTTACAGTCTGTATGCTCATGACTCGCTAGACAACCACAAGCCTTACAGACTAACAAATTTTCGTACGAAACATATGAACATTTGAGAGTGATGCTCTTGTTGGTAGCGCGATGTTCTATAAGTGTATATACATATAGCGTGTAAGACGGTGTATATGTGGAAACAAGGGAGAGTATGCGCATATCTCTATGGCTGTGCACTCAACCACCCACAGGCTCTCCATATGATCGCATATACATATATAACAATACGTTGACCCCTCTCGTTCCATTGCATGTACGTAGCGTGTGTCATACTTTGACTGGGAAACAGTTGTCGGCACCAGTCAGACTCAAACAGAACCTCTCGTCAGACGATCTGCGACCTAGTTAAGACATCAAAACGAAGTATGTTCTTGTTCATATATACATATACATTTGTGGATGAGTTTCGGAATATACCTTTTAGCATTATGAATGCGCTATTCATATGGATGGACATTTGAATGCATACGTGCAATCAACCTAACGTGCAGATGCACGCACACGTACAATCATTTCACTAGAAACTCACACGTACGTGAATACGTTTGTTTTGTAACGGTATGAAAGCGATCTGGTATCTGAACCACCGGTAAGAGAACGCGATTTAAAGCCATTGTGTCAAGAGATTTGCATCCTTGCTTACCACAAGTCCGTTCAGAAGGTGTGTTGCCTGTGAATTGTACGCATGGAAGAAAGGATGTATATAGCATGCATTGTACGTACACACGTGTACGTGTGTAGATGTTTGGACGGGCAAGTGATTTCTAACTCATACTTATTAGCGCATATTGCAGAGATGAACGCATTGTACAAGCGTTTTCAGTATTCATCCGATGCAATAAATTCCGATATACTTAAAATTTCATGAGAACGATATATATTACTACAAGCCTTGTTACACATTGTCACATCTGGATACTAGCGTGAATACGTATATGTTGTTTTCACTAGATCACTCATTAATTCATACTTATATACGTCTTACTTGCAATAGTCTTAAAGGGAATTGGGGTCTGATCTACCGGTGAGAGAGCGCGTTTCAATTTTGTCTGCTTCATAACCGTCAACACTGGTGGTGTGCTGTCTATTCGTGTACCAGTATGTGGGCGAGAGTGTGCAAGGGAATGAATAATCAATCTTTCTTTGTATAGTGAGGATTTATCAACATGCACGACAGGATTTATCTGTGGCAGCACACCTGTATGCGTTGCGAGTCTATTAATATCTGCTGGATGGAGAATGCATATGAAGTACTTATATTTTGATCACAGCAAAGAAGCAAACAGTTGTAATGTTTTCTACAGTTTAAAAGTGGCGCATGCGTTTACAATTTTTTCGGTGAACATAACTATGATTCGTGTACCTACATATGCTTATGTGTAAATTTGCATGTTTCCAAGCACAAGCGTTGCATGTACAGGTATAAGTGTGGTATATATATAAGATATATGCATTGTGGTACATCGATCATGCTGCAACTTGCTGTTACATTTCTATATACATTCAAACAACGCATGTTACATACCAAGTACACAAGTTCGTTAACATGTGCAACCCAGGGATGTATATGTGCATATGTGCATGCGTTTGTATACGTATGTGATCATAGTTTTATACATGAATACATGTGCGTATGTTTGCATACCTTCCTACTGTACTTCCACATACAGATCAAACTTCTCTTGTTGTGATGCGCAATGTACAATCTCAAATAAACAAACATTAAACAAATTTTGAATGTAGTCGACTTGTGAAAACAAGACAACGTTCATTTACTATCGTACGTAGATACGCACATATGTGACAACCACGAACCAAACATCACGGTTTTTTATGCATAGCGTATGTGAATGAACGAATTAATGCACGCAATAACACTTACATGCACGCATACATGTATCCGTGCGTACACAGCGGCTATACAATACGTGGACTCTCGTAAACGGAGACCCCACACATGGTTCTCATACGAAGTGTGTGTAAAAGGCCCTATATAAAAATGAATCAGAACGTGTAAAAAAATTCATGATGAACCGTAGTACGATACCTGGACTCTTGTAGATACGAATCGGCTTCTTTGCTTTATGCTGTTTAATAAAAGATCGTCGAGTCTTATCTGCTCCGTTAAGACCACACACAATCAGTTCAATGTCGTACAACCAAAATATAATACGCAATTGCAACGTACCAGTATGATGACATGTGGTATATACATAGGTTTATATTTAGACATATGGCTAGTATCTGAGAGACGACCTAAATTCAATTCATGCACAGCTATGAGCTACATCGCACGAACAACATGTTCGGCTACAGACGATTTCATCGCAAATGAACGATTCTTGGACGTATTTTACTTGTCCAGTGCTATTTAAGGATATGGAGAAGAATATTGGAGTACTCATTTGAACTGATCTACGAGCACAGGTACAAACATACATATGCAAAAATGTTACAACCATGCAAAGATACAACCAACCACAATATGGGCACTCACCTGCGTTGTCGTACAGACGGACTTGCATATTCACCATGGTTTTTGTGGGCCGTGATCCGTTTGATACCTTTGATTTGACTTGGTCGACAAAACAAGTCCAACCCACATGAGCAGTCAGTCATTTGGAACGAAATTAAGGAATATAGCACGATGTACATAGATGTGTACGAGAACACTCATGGACAGCCAACAACCAAAGTCCATTATAAGTGGAAAAAGAATGGAAAAGAGGAATAGGTGGACTGTACGAGTCTTATGCGGAGCCTGCAAACTCACTACCACAAATCGTCAGAGCCAATTAACCAATCAACTTCGACACGCGAGGTTACGTGTACGGGTCTTCCCCAGTGTCTGCCCCAAACTTTGTGAATTCAACCATATTGAACGGAAACTAGAACACAGATATGTAGATATGATATACATCGACAGCCCACATCGTTAGATATAAATCATCGGAATGCTCTTGACTAATCAAGATCTAATATCAGGACGACCGCACTATCCATCCATGTACATTTGACATCTTCAGATTCCAAGCGTTTATCTTTACAAAATCTACGCTCATATTCATATAGAGTATAGCGAATCCATCAATGTTGAAAGTAAATTAAGAGGTAAATCGTACGTAGAAGGGCTTGATATCAGAACTTAACATTGCTAACTACACTACATCACTACATGATTATGTATAACCACCAAATACCGGAGAATATTGAAAAGCGAGATTGTAGACACACTTGTCCGCTCACATGCGAACTTGCAACAAATGCATACGCTAATTCAATATATTCATTCATACAAGCATGTATATGCAGTTGTGAGTATTGAAAACATCATCGCATTTGTATATACAAATTTTCTCAAACACGTTAATGCTCTTGTACACAAACAAAAATAAGCAATGTTCTCATATTGAATAGGTACCAGGACTCATTGGGTAGTTCAAAGGATTGTCGGAACCACTTGATTTCACATTTTGTGACTTGTGCTCCAGATCCTCTGTGGTGCATCATGTATACAATCCATAGAATCATTCATCCAGGAAAGAGCTTTAGTTGTGGAGTTGTGCATATACATACTTGGCAGTAGAGCACGACAAGGCTAAGATAGGTATACATACAAATGTTTCTACGGGTTTGAGTATCAACACGACTTTGAACATATATGTATTTGCATATAGTATATGCACACATATTTGTAAACTATTACAGTACTCTATGAGTAAGGGTACATCCTATCGAAACGTACCCCAAAGCGGGAATTTATCCTTGCATTTTGTTTGCTTCTTTTTCTTCTTCTCACTTTTTGTTTTGGTTCTGATAACCTTGTGGTTCAGCAAAAAAGAAAATCTTTAATCGTCAGTGTTCGTTTGATAAAGGTAATAACATTGGCTTCGTTTGATACACTTTTAGTATTCGACAGGGTGTATAATACGCCAACATGCACACACTCCTTTATATATATATATAGTTGCAACTTCAGCTATCTGATTCTCCGGAATTTTCATACGTCATCTGTACGGTAGGCAATGTTAGTAATGTCTCTCAAACCAGTAGACTTTGCCAATGGATATTGTTTTCCCGTACGGGTGCAGGTATCGCTTTCAGTGCTCATCTCAAAATGTTTCCACGACAATGGTAACTATAGAATAAAAAACTCTGATTGCGTAAGCTAAGAAAACCCGACTGTCGGTTGTTGTTAGTATATTATATTTACTGGTGCGGTATAAACGAATCTATATATGCACGGCAAAGAAATAGCGGCTATGTGCGTATGGTGCATAAAACTATCACGTACAACAGGGACGGTGTGTATTCCGTACTCTACCTATCTATACACGGACGTGTTTGTGGTGTATTTTTTCTCTCGTCTCTTTCTGTATGTGTAAGTACAGGTGTTTCGTATGTGCGTGTGCTTGTGCGTGTGCTTGTGCGTGTGCTTGTGTGTGTGTGTGTGTGTGTGTGTGTGTGTGTGTGTGTGTGTGTGTGTGTGTGTGTGTGTGTGTGTGTGTGTGTGTGTGTGTGTGTGTGTGTGTGTGTGTGTGTGTGTGTGTGTGTGTGTGTGTGTGTGTGCGTATGCGTATGCGTATGGTCTGATTGGTGGTGAACTTTAGCTAATGAGAGAACAGGAAAACGGCTCTGAGCCGCATAGTACCTTTCACTCCTATTCTATAATTACTTTCACTCCTATTCTATAATTAGTATCCACTTGTGCTATACTTAAAATAAAACTAGTGAATGAAAGCTATAGCAATTACTAATCACCAATTAAACGGTGTAATTAATGATCTAATTTAACAGAATGAGTACTGGACTAAAATTGACGAATTATACATGCTTAGATTGCAAGAAAGAGTCTATGTGAAAATAGATTGTTTTCTATCCCGCTCCTGTGGTCTGTTATAAATAAATAATTAACGGTGTTGTAATGTAACATGATTTATGCATCTGTGTGTCTCTCTCTCCTGTCTCTCTTCTCTTCTCTTCTCTCTCTCTCTCTCTCTCTGCTCGGTGCCTGTGAGATCTTCATCTACGTAAAAGACACACACACCCCCTTTCGGAATGTTCGAACGGTGGCGTTTGTTGCTCCACTAAAAAGTAGTTCTAGATCACATAAGAAATCTGTTTATTCAATTACTTTAAAACAGAAGGCAAAATTTTTCCATGTTTGGCTCTTCAAAAATAAGTCAATTAGTTCGGGAGTGTTTCGTAAGCATAGCGTGGATGGATCTTGCTTTGCTCATTCTTACTTGCATTTTATTATATATATGACGAGCAATTCATTTTCCGAGGCAAACAAAAGAACACCTTGTGCTCAGAACACGAACTGCCAAGATTCTAGAAAAACACACGACAGATTTTTTTGCGTACTAGTATGGTAAAGTGAAAATAACTAAACAACCCGTGCCCCGAACACACACTTGAAGACATCCTACAAAAATAATAGACGGCTACATCGAGCGAGTACTGAAATGATGAACTTTTTATTTCTTGCTTGTGCCGTGCTTGCGCTGACTGCGTCGGTCTTCGGAGGATCACCGCCCGCTGAACTTGGTCTTCGAACGTTGATTGTTGGGTCCACAGACTATAGTGTGATAATCGCAAAATCCATAGTTAATGCCTACGGTGCGCCACACGATGTATATGTAGCATCCTTTCCCGACTTTACAGAAAATACATGGCACTCAATCGTTGTGTGTGACTCCTCTGTTGAGTTATCGGACTTGCGAACGTATGCCAACAGGACATCTGCAAGAATGGTGCTTCTGGACACACTTCAACAAACTAGTGATCCAGAAATGTTCGGTGTAACACAAGTGACACTCGCAGACAATATACCAAACATAACTATAGCAAACACTGAGGAGGCACGCCAACTAGCCGGGGTACTCAATGTAACGGGCAATTGGAACATATCCGAAGCCAATCCTAGAGCTATTGTAGTATCGAATCCCGAGATGGCAACAGGTGTGATCATGTACAATGACGAAAACAACGCCACAAATGCATCTAGCGGGGCTAATGTGTTTGGTATGTATGTTAGTGATACATTCTATGGAACCCAAGAGATGCATTTTCTTTTCCAAAACTATTATGTTAGTCTAGACTCCAATTTCAATCCGTCATACGACATGCCAGAAGAGTTCACGCAAGCCAATTTAGCATTTGGGCATGCATGGTTCGAATGGGTGACGAGGGGAGTGTTCCTTGGATTCCGGCGACTGTCACTTAACATTCATGTGGATGACTGGTATATTCAGAGTGCATTGTACGATACAGGCGAGGACTATCGCCTCAACGGTACGGACGTAGAGGTGTATGTGGACTGGAAAACCATGCTTCACGACAATACTCTTCCCACCGGTAGTGACTTCAAATTAGAACCAGCATACAATGGAGGTGGCATTGCCATGTTTGGAATTAACGATACTGGACTCCTCAACGCTACGAAAGAATATGCGCATCACTTCAGCTGGATCAGTCATACGTGGACACACATGAACATGGATTGGTTAGCTGAGGATCAGTGCGCCGAAGGCTACAAGATGTGCCACCCCAACGCCACTGTTTACGACGCTGAGATGCAATATAATCAGATGATCGCCCGAGGTGAGGGCATTAATAGCACAGAGTATATTTGGCTTTATTACGGTGATCAAGCCACTCCTCCACATCAGTTCCTGGACAACCGAACAGAGCTATTGGAGAACAACTATTCTCCAATTTCGATGGTCACTCCAGAGATCTCCGGTGTCTGGCCTGCGGACTATAACATGTCATTGAATACGCAATCATCACGGAAACCTTACCTAAACAATAGTGATTTTTTTGATGCGATCATTCGAAACGGAATACACAATCTGGTAGGTGACAATTCACGACCTGAGCTACAAGATCCATACATGTACCATGCGATCGTTTCGACAGTTCTTCAGTATGGCCAGGATGGAGTGATTATAGTTCCACGTTGGTCTCCCAACATCCCCTTCAACTGTAACTCGTACGAGTGTGTATCACAATTCTATTCCGATGGCGGTTGCAACTGGGTGACGTATGGGCCTCCTTGTCCAGGAAACATGACGGGACCTGATATTGTTATTCGTGAGAGTAAAACCGCAACCATTCCGCTTCTGCAGCTCAGATGGGACCCGTACATGTTCCACCAAGCCAATATGCATGCTCTACCGTTCAGAGAAGGCTATGTTCCCCTCGTTGGAATATTTGTACAAGACGCAGTGGAGGACACCATGAGATACCTTACAGGCCTTCCTTTCGTTTCTTATCGCATGGATGAGCTCTCAAAAATGTACCGCATGCGAATGGGCAGAGACAAATGTGGGATAAACGGAGTCATGTCTTTTGACAACGAAGGCAATCCCACCCAAGTAACGGTTACGGGTACTGGTGTATGTGAGGCTGTTGTTACACTTTCTAATTCATCTACGATTTCATTCATTGGCAATGATACTGTCGTCAGCTATGGTCCTGACACTAGCGTTCATCAAAATCTTACTGCCCCAGCTGGCGTCGACGCGACAATCAGTATCTTAACTCCGCCCGGTGGTACTCTTATGGATGCTGAAGACAATGGCACATCCAATTTTGAAAATTCTACTGCTGCGGAGTACACAGGTGTTGGTATGAACCCTCTTATTCTGGATATTACGGGCACTTGGAAATTGCAAGCTGCTGCTTGAATGGTCGGCATTTGCAAATATTCTTATATTCTCAGTCTTGTAGTTAAATTAAAACAACGCGCGTTTGAACGCATGTAATATACTTTACGTAATGACTCGAAAGATAATTACCGGGAATTTTCATATAGGAATTCTAAAGTTACACTATCGCCCTAAATGGGCCCGGGCAGTGGGGAAGCACAAGTTTACTTGAATACGGTCATAAACTATTTTCTTGTTAGTAATGTGCACTTGAAGTACTCTGAGCACATTGAACTCGCCAAGATGCACAGTTGATCGATTTCGACTTGCTTTGAGCATTTGTTTGACAGTAATTCAGACATGCGAAATCTATTGAACTAGCTCAGTTTTTTCGAAACTGAAGACTCGCACAGTTAAGAAGTACATTTTCTTCTCCGTAAATCAGTAGTTTGCTAAGGGCACACGTACCTGTCAGTTGAGCATTCTATACAGCTGCTTGCTATAGCTACAGATTAGTTGGTTATCATTGTCTGGGTCAAATCCACCAAGATTTTGTTCCGGCCCGATAGTAAAATTGGTGTGGAAACGGTAATATAAATTGTTAATACAAATAAAATAGGGCAGAACTAGTCATTCCAAAGTTCGGTATGTGATACTCAAAATGCGTTGTTGCCATGGTTCCTTAGTATTTGATTGGACACTCAAAATGCGTTGTTGCCATGGTTCCTTAGTATTTGATTGGACAAAGTCTAAAATTGTCGTGAAGTCTTAATGAACACTTGGTTACTAGTGTGTGCGCGAAATCGTTTATGTAAGTCCTTCGTTTCAGGATAGAGAGCATTTCTGCCCCTACCCCGTTAAAATTTACAAAACTATAGAGTTTTCTCGTTTGCATCATCTATCACGATGCCATCTTCGCTGATATTGAAGATGCGAGTGTTAATATTTTGGACTGTCGTTGCTTTGCAGGTGATTGCAGTGACTGCTCAGAATTCAAAGCCACCCAACTTTGACGACTACCCGGAATGCCCTGCTGCTTGTAAGTGAACATTATGTATATGCACATGTGAATGTGAATATACAGCAAATATGTTTTTTTATGCAACTGAAAGACTAGATGTATTTGTATAAATGTGTGGACGAAGTGGTCGAAGACTGATGCTGCCATATGAGTCGTATCTCGTGTTTATATGCTTGTATTTGTGTTTAAGATGAATTGCATTTATACGCACGCGCACCACATGCAATCCACATAACTTATTACTTGTCTAACGTCTAACCCCCAGAGCCTCGCATAACCATGGAGATATAATAATAAGTGTACATATGTATGTATCAGTACATGTACTTATATGTACACACGGGTTCATAAATGCAAAAACATTAGCTTTTTCACAATGCATCTCATTCCCAAACAAAATAACCCAGGGTTGCATACGCACACTCAGCCACAAATGAACATATCACATATATAAATTGCACTTCACAAAATCAAAAAGATGCTCATGCGTATACAATACATCTGAACGTACCTCTCACAGCCGGTAGTCAAAATGTCGGTCCACCCTATCGCACTGAACATCAGCGTGGTAACACCAACATAACAGTAGTTAACCAGGATTGCTCGAACGGCCAGCTGCTCTCGATTGAATATCGTACAACGGAGATTGCTCCAAACCAGCGAGTCTACGTTAAGGACGTAAGTCTTATGTATGGGTATTTAGTCACGCTAGCATGTTACAAAATAATGGCACCTTTTTGTATATGCATACATACAGAATCCACATACACACGTCAAACACGTTGTATCAAGTGTCGTATAGTAAAACTTATGCATCTTGATGAATATGTTCTTAAATCTATTGACAACGACAGATGCACAAATCGCCAGCACATCGTCACGAGTATGTAATATGCATGTACTTTCACCTGTACATACACCTTAATACTTTCTTCCGCAATTAAAGGTGGCGACAAATCCTGTCCCTGCTCCATGTACGATGTGCGGCAATAATCTGGATAGAACTGTAAACCGGTCTCCGCCCATAGTCATAGCCCCTGACGGAAATGTCACACGCACCAATATTGTACGATTTGATTGCATTGTTGTACATTGCGTTCGCATTTATGTTTGCATACTTGTATGTTATGCATACGAGTGTATGGGTATGTTTAACATGCACATTGTCGTATGTGTAGTGATATTCGTATATGAAGATTGTGCTGTAGTGCATTTTAAGAAATATTTCCGGCAATAAATGCTTTATGAATTACAAGTATGTATGTACAAGTAGACACACAAGTATTTGTTTTGAAACACCAGATCGCAATATATATATAAATATATAAAACTACATAAACCTGCTAATTGTATAAAACGAAGAAATAACCTATCAGGTATAGTCTGTATACACACGAAGAACTGACCAGCATTTGCAATTCTTTCATTGAATTTGAAAATAAAGTCTGGAATTGCAAAGTAAACAGCACATATATGTGCACATATGGACGCACAACTCATATGCATTCATATTCCTTTTTGCTGACATATACTCACAAAACTGTATACATGAAGATTCAGTATTACTGTAAGAATGCCGCTTCCGAGATATGCGAAGATTCTACTACGGTGACGATCAACAATTTCACAACAAAAACTTATACGAGACAAGAGATAGATCCTCCTGGAAGTATGCATGCATATATGTGGTATCACACGGGCGTGGTCTGTATTTGGTTTTTATATATTTACATGCAAGCGAGTACATTGGGTTCTATCGGAGTTCAATACCGACTTCATCTTGTGTGGTCAACCTTTGTAGTAAATATCTAGTATACTTATATGTTTATACATATATCCAACCCAAATGATCGAATGTTTACGTTCACATAGACAGTGAAAATGTTCAAGTAAGTAACACAGCTCTAGACGCTGGTGGAAGTGGGAATTGTCAGTGGCATACTAACTTGAAGATAACTGACTTCATTGGCGGTACAAATGATGGTAAAGAGATCCAGTTAAAATCTAACACCACGACATGCACTGTCCCAACTGGAACTCAGCAAACGTACGTAAGTTTATATATGTACGTGCATTCCTTACCCTGACAGACGAAGTGTAAGTGATAGTTCCAGTGATGTTTTTCATAATTCAAGCGACCATACAAATGTACTCTGAAGGGAGAGAACTGTTTGCATTGAACATGCATGCACGGTCGTGTCACACATGTTGCAAATTATTTAACGTATGCAAAGAGTATAAACAGTTTTTATTTACTAGTTAAACATAATAATACGCTCCACGTATATACATACATATATATATGTACAGATGAGCATAATATATTTTGACTTGAAAATTTTCCTTTCAATTCCACAGTGCAAAATAACAGCACCTACACAAATACAAGTGTAGCAGTGACACATACCTGTATTAGCATACATGATTTACTATTCAAAGAATTCCTTACCATAGGGTAGTAAGCATGATAACAATACATACTATATGCACGAGACATCCAATTATACACCGAGAGCACGCGCGTGCACACACGTACACATGTATACCTATGTATCTTCATGCATAAGTGTCCACCTGTGATTCTCTAGTCTTACATGTACGTCTGCTGGCAATATTACGAAACACGCGTATGTACTTATGATTGATTCCACAGAGTCGACAAAACAACAACAACAACTCGTCCTGGTTCGAATAGACCCCAAGTCAGTCATGAGGTCAGTACAGTCATCAAGGTCACCAATCCTGATGGAAGTGTCACAGTCACGACCGAAACTGTGACTAAGAATACGATTAAAACTCAGGTTGTTTCGTACGAAATATTTATGCTATATGTGCAGACATACACACTGAACGTACATCTACCACAAAATTACACAAACTTACGATATTCATAACAAGGAATGGCCTATCCATTTTTTTTATTCGCGTGTGAATTTGTATCGGAGAGATTACAGCTCTTTCTATTGCCTGCAGCAAGTTAAGAAAACACATATGCTTACTCGTGTTCGTACATACCATTCATTTACATACTCAACTTTTTCATGAATACTTTTATATGTATGCATTTGTAGATGGTTACAACAAACACTGTACCAAACCGCAACGACTGTGGCATGCGAGTCGCAAATCACAGAGACTACTCGTGTTGTTCCGCGAGCAGTGGGTATTCATGCTGCAATACAAAAATAACCAACAGAACAGATACAAGGTTGGATGGAACGTTGATCAAGAGTGATGTGAGAACTGAAAATCAATGCAGGCGTTGTGGTGGAGCGGTAAGTTCAAACTTGTAGTCATGGTTGAACAAGCACCAACGTACATGTTCATTTATACATACAAAATCCAAATATATTTATACTTAGTTTGATCATAGTACGAGATTGAAGTGTTATGTTGTACGTCAACCATAAACATGTACAATGCAGACGTGCAATACAACTACAACTTCAATTCACTATATTGGGACAATAGAAAATCGGTACAAATACACTACATGGATATACGTACATACTGGCACACGTATGTAGACGTTTAAACACGCATATGCAATTATTATACATTGCATACATTTACATTAACCAACATGCGCGAACATGATTACGAGCAACACCACACCACTCTATATCAATGATCAAGTATCCGAACTATTGCCTTACACTTGCACTCACAAAACAGTTTGCACTATAGTATATGTGTATAAATCACTATACAAGGTACTTTTATGACCTACGATACTTCTTCTGAAACTACATATGCAAGCATACGTACATTAAGAGCATTACAGGTTTATAACGAAACAATCAAAGAAGTAGTACATGCACAGACTCTCAAAGTCATCTGTTTCACACTTAAACGTATTTTCGAACACACCTACGTTCATGCTTGCGTGAAGCTATCACGCACGCAAGTCGACTTAAACGGATTAGAAACCACAACTGTTGTGACGAACACATGCTTCGAAAACTCTCAAACTGGATGCCTAACTACTGTCAGAAATGAGCAAAATCACTATCCGAGGTACATAACACAACGACTGCCTGTACATATATATATATATATGTTTATTTGTGTCTGCATAGTATGGCTATGTACGAAATCTGAGCACACACGTTTAAGAGCTTTACGTACCTGAATACTCTTACTTCTACTATTAATTCAACTAAGAATGTACTAAATCACATGTTCTTGCATCTTCCATTGTGTCAACTTGCACATGTCCTTTTAGTGGGAGGTTTCAAAACAAAACGACCAAGATTAGCGGTACTACATGCCCCGGTGTTGAATGCCCGACAACGTCAACTTCATTGGTACATCTTTCGTACGCGGTTTCCTAACTCTATTTTGTTTACACTAACCATAGCTCTGTAGCGCTGCATAGATATTTATAGTAGCAATGTGCAATCAGAATGAAAAGATGCTGAAAAAAGAGTTATTGTTAGATCATGTATTGAATATCGGGCCCTTACGTTATTTACATTAGTAGTGAAGATAGTTGAGAAGAGAGGTTGTCATCCAGATGTCCCAACATCTTGGGCTTTTCGTCACTATTATTGTATATATGTATGTGCTTGTCGAAATGAGTCTGATCGAGTGTGAATTATGTGTGTGTGCGGACGTATAGTGTGTGTACAAATGTTGAAATTGGCTGTATAGTATACGCTCTTAGAGACAACTGTTGTCATTGCATTTTATGTGTATAAACTTTTGCATGTACATAAACGTATGTAGATCATCTTCAAGCCTGACGGATCTGTGGATGTCGATCGCACGAAGGATATTACAACTGGTATGGATGACAATATTTATATCCATCTAATGCACACACACAAAATACACTCTCACCAGAAATCTTGTTATCATTCTAACTTGTCAATACATGTACACGTGCACGCGACCCAGAACATAGAGAATAGAGAAGACTCTTCACAACATAGAAATCTCTTATACTTACTTTCACATAGAATCTATCCCGCATATACATGCCCTACGTGTACAGCATATATGCCATGTACGCAGAATGCTCTCCGACCACGATCGATTAACGTGCTGAGACTAATATCCAATGTACATTATACACAGTTAAGTGCAGCGTACGCAACAGTACAGGTTCGTTTGTGACCACTACGCAGACTGTAACCCCGCCCTCTGGAGGAAGCGTAGTCACAACAACAAGTACCACGATCATAAATGGTGTGACAACGACGGTACGTTTCGAAATCCACCACCCCTATATATACATATATGAAAGTGTATCTTTTGTATGTATTCCTTTGGGTATCTATGTGATTAAAATATACCATGCCTTCCTGGACACTAGACCGCATCATGATCACAAGCGCTTTACCTTGACTGCATGTTGCTGATGTATATGTAAGTGTTATTATAAGTAGATGCTTCCACACGTTTATCAGTAGTATGCACAGTATGTCACATAGCGTGCATACGCCAATATTCACTATACATTTGTATACTTTAATGTTTAATTCCACCTCTATGTATACACACAATACGTATGTGTGAATACATACAATACTTATGGTGCTGTATGTATGTACATATATTGCTGTTTCGTACGTACTTACAGACAGTCACCACCACAACATTTGAAGGCCCGATCGTGACAACATCGGGAAAGACTACCACAGTGAGTCGTGGCTCTCGCACAATTGTCCAGATACCCACTATCACTCAAGTAACAACTAACATCTTACGTATGTAACTGTTGGTCATATTGTCCAGATAGCTAGCACTAAAAAGTATCTCTTACCTTATTGCTACGCATGCGTATGAATACATGAAGTCCGGGTATCTGTTTATATCCTGATATGCTTGCAACAATATGCATGGGTCTGTAAATGTCTATGCGTTTGTGATGCAAACGAACAACAATATGTTGCATCTGAGCACGACCGTCCGTACACGAGCGCACACATAGACATACGCATACACATGTATACAGCATGTAGTGTTACCGAATGGGGAGAATGGAGTAGCTGTTCGTTGACTTGTGGTGAGGGGACACGTACGCGCAATCGAGAAATTACACGAAGTGCCGGAAATGGAATTCTCTGCATTACACCGACTCTATTTGAACAGGGTTCATGTAATTTACTGGTAAAGCACACACATGTACATGCGTGTGTTGCACTTGTAAATTGAAGTTATTATTTCAAGTGGTTTTATATATTTGAGAGTGTAAGACCATATTCGTGAGAAATTAAAGCATTATGTTCATATTAATGCTGACACAAATCTGACAGTTGGACAGTTCACCTACAGTCTAGGCATGGCACTGCTCCAGCTTGAAAACGACACTCAACAGAAACAACATCGTTTTATATTCCGTATATATAATAATATATGTAATAGTTGGCGTGTGTCTGTAAAAGCACCAAATATTGCTATGCTTGATTGAAGCAAGCTCATCGAATTTCTTGGTGAACATGTTTCTACTATTTGTGAATTTTCTTTCTAAACCCTAAACCCTAAAACTTATGGTTGATTGCTCTACAAATCTGACAGACCTATCATCTGATTTGCGAAAACATTTTTAAATCAAGGCGAATATAACTACGATAACGTGCATGTCTATAAAGCGTTTATGTGTGCCAATGTACTATCGAATATTAATCGTTGCACGTATTGTTTATACCCATGACCATAGAGTAATTATCGTTACGTGTTACAGTATGATACCCACAGCAAGATTAGAGTTTGAAGACCAGTTTCTTTTGGATTCCACAAGTGTATTCCAAGAAATCGCATCACAAGTGTATGTGATACTGAGAGACTACATGATGTAAAAAAGTAACATTTACATACACAAATTATAAAAGCATGGTGCATTTACTGGTACAAAAACAGAGCTGTCCGTGTGTGACTGGAAGTTGGACTCCATATGGAGAATGTTCTGCCTCTTGTGGGAATGGCATTCATACAAGACAAAGGTATATATATAACAATCAGATCAATCAGTCTTTTGACGTTTCTCGTTAAATACGTTTGCTAAATTCATGTTGTCTTATTACGTATGGTTATAAATTGCAATGAAAATATATTATTAGCTGTTAATTAAAAATACATCACTTTCCCAGCACTTTATTTGTTAAATCCATGCATACATACCATATAAGTACCATTAACCGTGTATCTCTGTACCAGTATATGGCCTCCATTCTTTCGGAATACAGATATCTACATGCATCTACAAACACACCAAAAATTGACTATACACATTTGCATAGAAAGCAACCCCCGTGCAAATGCACACATATCCGAAGTGCATATCAATCTGATAGCTCAGTCATAACAAAAAGCATTGGTATACTCACTACCGCAATTATTTTATTATCCAGACCTGAGATAACACCTGCTGAAGCTAATGCTCCTCCGTGCATTCTCGAACAAACAAGTACTTGTCAAGGAACAGTAAGTAAATGAATCACGCCGCTCTCGTAGCTGTACTCATCATCTTACACTTATGCATCGTCTTTCGAATAACACTTTGGATGCAAGAAGTCATCGAAACTAGCGCGAACACTCATATAGTCGAATTTCAGTGCACGTCTATAACAGATGCAGACACAGAGAATTTCATCCCTTAGCAAACTTGCACACATACATGCATAGAGTTGCCTTATTAGTTGTAGCATATTTTCATAACACGCCCACGCATGCATGCACATACATACGTACATACTACTTACACATATACACATACAGGAGCGTCCACACAAATATAATATTCATACATACTATGGTGTACAAACACAAAATCTCAAACTACCAACACTTACAGACTTGTCCAGTAAAATGTGTGGGAGAGTGGACTCAGTGGACAACCTGCCCACTTACATGCGCAAGTGGAATAAATAAGGGCACCATCACTCGGAACCTCACCATAATAGTAAACCCAATACGTACGTGCATATACACACTTACGCACAGAACATATACACACAGGTGCTCATGCATTCCACAACAAACTGTGTATACCATGTCATTGGTGGACTTGCCATTCACACCATTCACCCACTCATGAATGCACGCTCATTACACAAACAGCACCAAATGATCCAGATACGTCTTGTGGGGCACTACAGGAAACTGATCAATGTGTTATCCCGCCTTGTAGTGTTGATTGCGTTGTCGGTAGTTGGTCTCAATGGAGTTCATGCAGGTGCTTTCAGTGTAGAGTATTTGTGTAGGCGAAAATCATTTCAATTCAATGAAGAGGTCTTTCCTTTTATCAGAGTTGCATTTCAGTAATGCGCGTCATCGATGTGTTCCAATACACCTTTGGGACAGCATTCATTCCTGCCTTATCACAATTTCAACATATTTATACGTCCTCTACATCACATGTATATACGTTGTCGCTGCTTGTGTATATAAACTGGCGATGCATAATGATTAGTAATAGCTTTTGTACACATATTGTGTATATTCACATGTACCGCCAGTGTGACGTGCGGGTCTGGAGGACAAATTATACGAAGCCGAGTAGTCGTTACACCACCATCAAATGGCGGAGCCCCATGTTTACCATTGAGTGAGGTGGAACCTTGCTTTGTACCGATTGCTTGTCCAGCAAACTGTACGTAGATATCCACGTTCTTGAAAAGTGTCCGTTCACTACAATCTGTATTTACTCGTGTGAATATCCGTAAGTACATATGTATATGTCTGTCCATGTGTACGAATATGGTTGTTTAGTATACAACTAATAACGAAACTTTAGTACTTGATTGCATGTATGAAGTAGTGTGCTGCAGTTGTTGTACTACGCACAAACTAGTTGTTATGCTGTTGTGAAGTATCAAAAACGGTCTAAGAGTTGATTGACGTTTGTAATTGTATTTTCAGAAAATATTTACCTAAATTTGTGTGCCCGGTTTCCATAGGCTCCGTTAGCCCGTGGACTAATTGGAGTCCGTGTAGCGCAACGTGTGGTCCTGGGACGCAAGAGAGAAATCGGTGTGATTTGATTAATATTATTTCAACGCATTAGTGTGCGTATATATATGTGTGCGTGTGCCTTGTGGGAAAGAAGTTGAATTCGGTCTCTCACCAAATGGATAGCTGGGTGAGAATATAGGTTTAGTTCACGTGTGAGATACCAAGAAAGCATCTTATTTACTAAATTCTCTTAGTTATTTTGTCGACAAACAAAGTTGGTGTATAGATATCTGTATCCACCTTCCTCTGCTTCCGTAATGTGTAACTTATTTCTTCCTGAAACTTGTAATTTCCTTTGTACCACAGAACAGTTGACGTACCTGCTGTACCTCCTGGTACATGTGTCCCACTATACGAACAAGGAGAATGTCAAACTGAGGTAAGATGCGTGTGAGTGTAAGTGTGACTTCGCAACTTATACACTGAAATACGTTCGATTTCTTTATTAGGCTTGCCCACTCGGATGTATCGTCAGTGAATGGACAGGTTGGTCGACATGCCCAGTAACATGTGGGGGCAGTGTACAAACAAGGAATCGCACTGTCATTCAAGAGCCTGAAGGTGAAACATATTCACGCATGAGCGCATGCAGACGAAAAACACATTTATACGATAGTATACACATATAGGAATAACACGCATATGTATGTACGTAGCAGTTCATTCTCAAGTTAAACCTTTCTTCTTTGTGTACTTTTTGACATAGTTCCTAACGTGTGCCCAAATCTCGGAGAAACTCAAGAATGTGGCTCAAATCTTTGCCCGGTAATGTAAAACACATCATTAAGTACGAGTAGTCATGTTTACGCACACACATATTTACACTCGTGTATAAGTAGGATTGCTTGGTGTACTTATATGCAAAGCTGCGCGCAGACTAAAGCCAGAAGACATCGTTGCACACACATATCTACATCTCATCCCATAAAAATGTACACATACATATACATACAAATAAGCCATCTTATACATACAGTACATACAGTACATACATACATACATATGTTTAAACATACATATAAACATAACCACGATCCGCAATATATAATACTGGTTGTATTGTAAATAAATAGGTAAACCAAACCTGTGTAATTGTATAACTGTACATAATTGCTTGCGCAAAAATGTTTACTTGATTGCAAATAGGTTGATTGTATGGTCTCCGAGTGGGCAGACTGGACAGATTGTAGCACAGAGTGTGGTGGAGGAATGAGGTAAGCAAATTGATTTGAACCAGTTCAAGCATACATATACGCACAAACATACATGCCTACATACATACATACATACATAGGTACCGTCAACGCACTATAACAGTTCCTGCAAGTAATGGTGGCACATGTTTCGACCCCTTGGACGACTCAGAAACTTGCAACAATCAACCATGCCCGGTTGATTGCGAGGTATATATATGTGTGTGGAAGCGGTGCATTACAATACTCTTATGTTGGGTAAGGGCAGAACGTCTACTCGTAAGCACAAAAGTTGTTATGTTGTCTGACAACCAAATTTTGGACTATACACGTACCTAAACTAATCTGTAGGTTGGTCCTTGGTCGGCTTACACTCCGTGCAGCGTAACCTGTGGGCCAGGGGATCAGTTCAGAACTAGGTATTATCGTATTTGCACATGTGACGGAGTGTACCAGTGTGCTCTTCGTTGTTTTTGTTTACAAATGCCATACGTATATGATTTTGCCCCTTGTGTCTGTACGTTTTAGGTGTGTAAACTATATATGCGTATATAGGCATGTGTAAATGTGTATGTATCTGCGTGTGAGTAACGATTGAAACAATTTCTGGATTATTTGGGTTTACAACCATTTCAAGAATTGTTCACACTCTATAATGTTTCTTTCCTACATGCACATCTGCAGATGTGGGACAATTTCACGTCTTGATTTTGTATCTTAAATACTTGGTTTTATCAAATTCATTTTCAGAAATAAAACCGTCGAGGAAGCAAACGGGGGTACATGCACATATGAGCTCGGTCAAATCGTATTCTGCAACGAAGATGTATGTCTATATACTGTCTATATGCCTTTATATAATACAAAGAGGATTTTGGATTCCGTTGAACATGTGAGCGTGTGGTGTTTTGCATGTTTCTGTGTGCAAGTGTGTATCTACTATATGTTTTGACTTTACTTTGCTAATTTAGAACATTTTTATGGTTGCACGTGTGAGTACAGCTATGTAACAAACCATGTGAATTGTCGGATTGGAGTGCATGGAGTGACTGTCCAGTTACATGTGGCCTTCCGTCTCAAACAGTGCAGACTGCCACAAGAACCATCACAGCACTACCTTCTCGTAAGTAATACCACATGTACAGTGACACTTCAAATCCCCGCGCTGTTCTCACCTGTCTACGCATAAACTACAAAACTCTCATATGTTGCGTGCATGCACGCGCGGTATACGTACGCTATACACAGCATCAATGTTACAGGGACACATACATACAACTTTTATACTTGCTATTGTATATTTTATTTGTACCTACATATGGTTTTAAATACGTTTATGGAAGTCTTATTCCATTACATTTGGTTCTAAGAGTTATAATATAGTCTTTTATACTTGTTGCAGTATCCAGCCTCACGTATATCATATCCACTTTCCACATGTGACTTGGTTTACACTTTAAAAAATCATCGTATATTCGATCTTAAATCAGCCAACCCTGCGGTGGTACCTGGATATGCGTGCCCTGCCCCAGCCGATCTAACCAAGTCTACCCCTTGTATAGGTGTTACGGTATAGCTAGATGTTCTTTCATAAATGTGTAGCGCTTGATTTTTAAATCGTAAATTAAGATATAATTTGTTTATACGCATATCTAGGTATATCCTCACAGTCACGTGCCTTAAATTAGCGCAAAACACTATCTAAAAACTATGCAAGGTACCGGCAATAGTTTAGCATGCAAACGAATGGAATGTGTGACATACCAAATATACATATATATCACAGAAATACACAAATGCGTTCAAATTTACACAATTCTTCTTGTACGTGCCTCTGCGCCAGTACTGTCCTGTAGATTGTCAGCTAGGACCATGGACACTTTGGGGGTCATGTACTCAAAATTGCGGATATAACGGTACCTCTATTCGTACGCGAAATGTTTTAACAGATCCGGCGTATGGTGGTACACCGTGCGGCAATACTTTTGAAGATAGGGTAATGCCTTCATTCCCGTACAAACTTTTTGTAGTATTAATATTGTGGTTTAGCGTTTACGCAACTATGGATATACACAACAGCATAAAATATATCTCGTGTAAAAACAACTACTAAGAAACCACTCAAAGTGCTCATATCTACCGTATACACTACTTCAGGAATTTTACACTTATTTTTTATATATACTCAGTTTTCGATGATTATATTCTTACTAACAGACTTTCTCCCCTCCCCGTTGAAGCTAGGACCATTAATTTTCGTTCTTTTTGGCGCCATTTTTATTATTTTCGGTGTCATTGTATATACACGTACCTTAATGTATTACATGCATTCATGGTACGTTTGCAAGGTTTTAACGGTTATTGTGTATATTATGTATGAATAGAAATGTCAATCATGTAATTGCGAAGTTGGACCATGGAGTTCTTGGGATAAGTGTTCGCAGTCTTGTACTCCACTGGATGGTGCCAATGGTTAGTATGCATATATTTAGTGTTTAAGTATACGTATATGCGTGAGACTTTGCAAGTATGGGCATTTAATACAGTACTCTCGCCCAGCCCGTGTCAAATTATACTTATACTTGCGTTTGTGCAAGGGAGCATGTATAAGCATTGGTATTTGTAGGTGCAATCGGCGTCAAATACATACATTGATGGAGAGAGATTCTATTTTTGTACGTATATACACACATTCATTCATACCCATAATATATATAGTTGTGATAGTGTTCGGGTTTGTATGCAAACGCATGCTGACGGTTCCATAACAATACTACAATACATCATAAACATACCCACATCAGGATTTCAGACGCAAACTCGACCAATAACTCAACCTGCCTTACCGGGCGAGCAATGTATAGAGAGTCTCGTCAATGTTCGTCCATGTAATCCAGAAGTAAGTCATATACTAATGTAAGGACATTCGTGCTGTGTGCCATGTGATCATGTTTTGCATGTAAGAATAGGTTACTGTAGCTACTTACAGTTATATTTACACATGTATATATGCATATGTGTGCATAGTTGCACATTTTGGAAACGCGTGTGGTCTCAGACGTATAATATCTTTTGCAAGTATCAATATTTATATTTAATGAAACTAGTAAACAACGTCATTTCTACATTTTGCTTTTTCGTCCTTTATATTGTTCAATGCAATGCGAGGTGTGTAGTTTGGTATGTATATACGTTGCCTGTAATATATATTGTCTTGAATTAACACATGCGTATTTATTGAGGTGCTTGCACATGTACGTAAATATCCAGTGCTGCCCTGTTGAATGTGAGACAGGGTCCTGGGGATCTTGGTCTGCATGCAGTGTTGTATGTGGGGGAGGGACACACTACAGAACAAGGTATGTATGAGAAACGATACATGGGTATAACTATGCATACAAGGTATTATATTTTGATTGCACAAGTGCACACTTTGCACACGATATAACAAAAGTCATGAAACCTTCTGCCTAAATTTCTGATTACATACACCTAGTACGTATATACATATATGTACCATTGAATTGTATTATCCATGATATGTTTGCCATTGGTGGTAATACAAAAGTTTACTTGCTTTGTGCAATATCAGACAGGAGACTCTGCCTGCATTATGCAAAGGGCCATGCACTTTGGACCAGGTTTCTGCCTGTAATGGAGATGTAAGTATTAAACCTGAAGCATTGTTACTACATTTATGAACTACAAATTTGCTTATATACACCTAGACGTGCGATGTCCATTGTTTACATTTGACTTTTATTTATATGTAACACTTTATATGAATATAACCCTACGCACACAAACTAACACACTCTCACACGCACAAATCGCTCACACACTCACACGCACAACTTAATTTTTTACATATATGTATACATACAGATGTGCCCTATAAAATGTGAGGTTGGTCCATGGTCCAGCTGGAGCTCATGTGACATTACGTGCCTACCATCTAATCAGACTGGTGTACGAATCGCAACTAGAACAATTGTTGTTCCCCCGTATCGTATGTACACGTACACATGCATCCCTACGATCGCGCACACACACGAAGACATACTCTATATCACAGGAAATTAAAAACGTCTTTTGGGATTGTGCATACACAAATTTAACCTTGTCAATACAATCAAGCATTCAAGAATGTAATGTATGAATAGACACACGCGAACGCACAAGTATATGCTTCCGTACTTATAGGACATTTCATATATGCTTAGCACCGGATACAATGGACCCAGCTCTGGTCTGTCCTCCTCTAAACGAGACCACTGATTGCCATGGTACTACACCCCCGTGTCCGGTAATATATCTCTGTTTTGTATTAGAACACAGACATACACATGTACTTTATATGATAATTATGTTTACATTGATATGTTTATGCAAATTTGAGTACTATACTTCTGTGCAACTAAATACAAACGAATCCCAAAAGTGCATAAACATGAACAGATACGTATTATATTCGTTACATGCATTCAAAATAACTTATTAAGTATCATAATAACCAAATGCAAATAGATTGTTTTTTAAAAAGATCTTCGTATTATACCTAAAACCGTGCGCAACATACACGTATATCCAGATTGATTGTCAAGTCTCACCATGGTCTACCTGGTCAGTGTGTAGGTAAATGATTTGTTTAGTTTTGATTTGCATTCGTGCACGTACTCCGAATAAGCACGCTTTCATATGCTCGAATGCTCTTACCATTGTATAGAACCATGCAAGACCATAATTGTTCGCTATATTTTTCCTACGCTTTGTTCTAAATCACAGTTTTTAGTTAGTCAAACGTCTCTACTGTTACAACTGTATTCGTATATATGTCGTACATGTCTGTATTTCTGTAGCACTCACACGATTGATCGCACGTAACCAAAAAACAGTACTGAATGTGGACTTGGATCTCAAACGAGAACTCGAAATGTGACCCAATACAACAATGCAGTAGGAGCTACTTGCCCTACATTGACGAACGATCAAGACTGTACTCAAGCAGAGTGCCCTGTCCCATGTGTGATGGGCCCATGGTGTGAATATATGTCTTAAATGGACCTAATTGAAAGAGTACTGCGCTTTAATCAATGATACCCACCTGTATTAAAACTACGTGTTTTCCATGTATTAGATGATAGTTTTGCAATCGATCTTTTTTACATCCTCTCATTATCTATCGTACACAAAATCGATTTTAAAGTTATTCAACTATGCCAAAAGTGTAAGTGCTCGATATTGTATATTAACGTTATTTATGACTTACGAAGCATTAAACCATTTGTCATAACTCTAATACTTATAAGCAAAGAATGTTCCTTTTATTCAGAGGTCTGGGTTGTTACACACAAATGTACTTACGTGCCCAAATTCACCCTACATACATAAACATACATATATTGCTAGCTTGTACAAATCCGAAACGTTCAAGCATCAGACTGTAACAATCTTGCTTGCATTGATGATTCTTTATTCTAAATTGAAAGCTCTACTGTTCAAAGGTTCAACAAATTTTGTGTAGCGATTCAAACCATCACAATTAATCTCATGATTTGAATATATATCAGGTCTAACTACGGACCTTGCTCAGCAACCTGTGGTCCTGGTTTTCAAAGTCGAGACAGGTATGCTCTTGTCTTAGGCACGGAGCCGTTCTTGCGTATATGTGCTTGTGTGAGTACACATTTGTTTGGAATTATCAAATTATTTTATTGACATTGCGTATTCAGGTTCTGATTAAGTAAATCAACATAATTTGTGAAGTTTAATCCATGATTACATTTGTCCGAAAGCGTACCTAAATGCATATCTGCGTCATATTAAAAATAAAAACGCATATCTACATATACCTATTGGAGTTGGAATATCATGCATGCATACTTTGGCATACATGCAAATGTCAGGTTTTATTGAGTTGCGTAAATTCTGATATCCAGACTCCTGCATAAAATACTCTATATATATAAACATACCCACACGTAGCCTTAACACACACGCGTGCATGCTCATGTATGTAAATAATTGTAACGTAACCGTTTTCCCTCTTTTATCTTCTTGGAAACCATGCCAACAGAGATATCCTAGTAAATGCTACGGGGGGGGGACCCTGCTATCCTACAACAGAAGTGGATTCTTGCCTATTAACGGTATCTAAATGAACTATTGCACACTTTGTCGGCATCAATATGTAATGTACATACACATATTTATGTATGCCTTCAAATGTAGTATGGCGGATATGCCAACAATAATATTTGTTCACTTATTGTTCAGCTAAAAAACGAATGGATACACTACAATCACTCAAACTCGTGTACATATATACATACATACATGCGCTTGAATTATTTTTTTGTAGCCATGTACTCATGGTTGCAACGTCTCAGAGTGGAGTGCATGGAGTCCTTGCTCTGCAACATGTGGAGGGGGCACACAAGTTGCCAATCGTACTATTACCCAACAACCTACAGGTACTGACACACCAACACTCCCACTCACCTACTGACACGAGACGCAGATACATATATACGTCCATCAACAAACATAGTTACTCATACTAATGTAAATTTATTTTGTTAGACAACTTGCATCAGAAATGCTTTCTTCAACTGCCTAGAGAAAAATAGAACCTAGAAATATTATCATGTAAACCTATATTCTTGTCACACATGCATATCTTTAATGTTGCCTTGACTTATTGGTCCTACAGATGGGACGTCTTGCCCCGCGCTTGGGAAGAGTACTGATTGTAACCTAAATCCTTGCCCAGTAAGATATATTTATATACTAATCATCAAAAATATGCCTTCAATAAATGTGTTTGGTACAAGTATACTTCATGCACATACACGATGCGTAACGATTGCAGGTGAATGTTTATTAAGTGTATATGTATTTGTTCTGTACATTGTGTTTATGCATGTGCTTTTGCCTCTTTTATGTGCATGTGGGAATGGATTGCTCTACCTATACGCACTGACATACTCACTTTGTTACAGGTTGACTGTGTGTTAGGACCATATGGTCCGTATTCTGAGTGCTCAGTCTCCTGTGGTGGCGGAATTCAGTAGGTCACATATGTATATACATTCATGTGTATTGCTGTATAGTGCTCTTGATTAAAAGTGAAAGAGCATGCGATTGAGTGGATGCAACATGCCCCCTTGGTTCAGATTGAGATGATTCCAAAAATGCAAAAAACACATCTAGAAGTATTGTATAGTACATATACTAATTTTTACCCCCGTTTGGCATGCTGTCTACATGTATTCCTCACAATCTTGTGCAATCTCACCTTCTTACCCAATTGCACTCCATGTTCTTGACAGTCACACTCAAACACACAACTACACATGCACACTAATGCGAATCTTACCTAGAACTCGTGTACGGCCAATAATAACATCACCAGAAAATGGAGGTGCGGAATGTGGACCTGTCTCTCAAAATCAGACATGTGAAGCACAGGTAATTTTTTGTACATTACGCAATTTAGTCATGCATACACATGTGTATACCAACACCAACACAATTACATCTACACACCGTAAACCGCAACCACGTACATATATGTATACCTGTATGTGTAAGTGAAAGTCCGTCTGCAAGGTGTGTACAACTGATTAAAACTAATAATGTACATCACATGCTCCACATTCCATATACAATATCTATATCAACACATTCAAATGTTTACATTCAGTACCAATACGTAGCCTTTTGTGTCTTAATAAATCATTCTATGGTGCTCGTATTAACAACAAAATAGGTAGTTTACGAATTTGTGCAAACACAATGGTACAGTTCTTATACTCATATTCATCCTGACGTGTAATACATTATACTTCTAGCCATGTCCCGTAGATTGTACATTGAATAACTGGAGTTCATGGTCAGATTGCAGTGTTACCTGTGGGAATGGTAACCAAGTTCGAAACAGGTATGGATGCGTTGATTTGTATATTCTTGCGCACTTACTGCAAGTATAACCCACTATTGCAAAGCGATGCAACCTGTATGTGTAGTATATATGTTTGTCGCACATATTCCAATTACATGTACTTTCGGCTATATCTTGTGCTTTGTACATTTAAACGTGAAGTTCGGAGCGTGGGTATATTGTGTTTAGCGTACGTGTTTGTGTAAATAGTGTTTTCTGATTTAAGACAATTGAAAAAGCGGTTTACCAATAGTCACAGGGGCAACCATTTATAGTAATGTCCTGGTAATGTATCAGTTTAATAAATTATGTCTGAAGATAAACATTTGAGTCTCTTCATCAATTATTCACTATATTCATTGGCCTACAAACTTTCTGTTGTCGAGTAGGACGAAAGCAACCGTGGAAACAAACAATGGCTCATGTATATTTAGTCTAAGTGAACAACGGGAATGCACGGAACCAGTATGTATATATATGTTCCAGCCGTGTATATGTGAGAATCATCACCGAGTTAAGTTCACACATTGTTGTGCATATAAATGTCGCATACGTGTGTATGTATGAGATAAAACTAGCAAAACACTTCTTGACCTAAACCCTAAACCCTATAATATTGGAATTATTACTATTAGATAGTATTACTCGTACTCTTACGATAGTTATGTACATCCTCCTGCCCATCTGCACATACATTCCTAATGACTTGTGCTTTCTCACCCGTATCTTTGTTTTCTGTTCTGTTAGCTATGTGAACAGCCATGCGAAGTCACAGCTTGGACAGATTGGAGTGTTTGCAGGTAGGCTTGTATACATAGTGTGTGTTCTATATATTTACTGCTTGCTGTATTTATATGAATGTTCTTCTTCTTACACAACAAAGTGTATGTGTTAGGTCTACAGCCATAAGATTACGTTTTGATCACTTTATGATTTTACTAGTGTATCTGCATGTTTTTCTGTAGTAGTACTCGTAACACAAAACATGCGTTCAGATATCTTAAACGATTCCATGAACGTGTACATATTCTTAGGCCAGTACGTATGATTGTGCACGTACATATATATTCATGTATCTAATCCAATACATGTGTGCACTGATCTACATTTAATGATAGATACGTCGATACATGTATTTCATTGTTCAAAACCAAATTATCCTAAACTCCCCTTTAGCGCTACTTGCGGAAATGCTACTACAGCAACACAAACGTCTACGCGCACTATACTCGCCACACCCGTTCGTAAGTTCTTTGGTTCTCAACGTCTATAAACTTTGATGCATATGTAAGAGTATAAGTGAAACGAGTCATACCAGGTTTGTGTTTTAGACGTACACATAGTCTGAATAGCTACCCGCAATCTCGTGTATGTATATGTGCACAAAACTGTATCTATTGCAAACAATAGACATTAGTTTAATGTTATAACATCTATTCACAGCAAATCCGCCTACTGACCCAAACTACGCTTGTCCCTCTGATGCTGGTCTCATTCGGACAACTCCCTGCGTCGACATTCAAGTACAGTATATATAACTTGCACACGTTAACCATACATATATTTCTTTAATAATGTATGTACACACTATGCACGTTCTATTGTATTTGTGTTTAACTTTGTGTAGACATACGGTAAATTTGTGTGGATAATGATTGTCCTCATCTTTATGTGATACGGGTTCTGGGTTTTGTAACAAATTATGTTCATAATCCCTATAGCTAAGAATGTCTGTGTAGTTACAGCGATGGAAATAGTGACAGTACATATGAGCGAAGCATTTTACAACTAACTGAGGACATGATAGAATATGCACCTGCATGGTCACATGCAACTGGACTATACGTATACATTTAATATACACAGAACTACGCATTAAACACCATACGATATATTCACTGCCAAACTCCACTAGCAAAATATACTTTGAATTCCCGCATGCAAAAAAGTATCCGCAATTACATATATGCGTATGGCATGTACTAAGAACTAATTGCAATATACAATGAACTATTTTCCTACCTGCATACGCAACATATGCATATAGTGCATGCATACATACATGCATACAATACATTACATACATTAAATTTATGCGTACTTGAAATATGTATACATATGCGAACGGATAAATTTGGAATAGGGTTGTGATATTGATTGTGTACTTGGACCATGGACGGGATGGGGGCTGTGTACCAAGTATTGTGGGCAAACTGGAGGACAGATACGAACGCGTGATGTAGTTACAATCACACAATTTAACGGTTTGCCATGCTCAGACACAGTGGAAGAAAGAAATTGCACAGTTTGTGCCTGTGAGGTAAATGTGAGTACACGTGTGGATCTATGTGAAAGATTTGGATATGTATATGATTGAATGTTGAATTAATGATGAACCTATACAAACCCATGTTGTGCGAACCATTTATGAATCATTTTTTAAACTTATATCTCTGACTGTATATACAGGTGGAACAATGGAGTGAGTGGACAGTGTGTTCTGTGAGTTGTGGAGGTGGAATCCAAACTTCACATCGTGACGTAATCATTCCTGTAGCTCCCGGACAAACATGTAACAATACACTTGATCAAGATCAAGCATGTGAAGTTCAGGTAAATATAACTAACAGTGTACATACACATGTCAGTGGATGTTGTAGACACTAGTAGCTTTATCCGTTCTCTTAGAACTGAATCAGAGCAGGTCCTGCTGATATGCCCTAACTTGTGACATTGTGCAACTTCTGGACAGTCGGATGCAGACAGATATATGCCACAACATACCCGTTGTATGAGTATACATGCGTTTGTCTTTTCTCTGCTGCGCCTATATATAGTGTTGAGTTATATTTTTTTTACTCTGAATTCTTGAAAATACAGGCATGCCCAATCGACTGTGTTCCGGATCAATGGTATGCCGTCGTGCGTTGCCATATACTTCGCGTAATATATGAAACCTAGCTTACGAACAAATGAGTGAACGAACGAAACGCGTACATATAACAGTTGATCCCCTTTTTTTGTGATATACGCTGCAAAGTGATTGAAATTTTCGATATATAGGCTCAACTTTTTCCCTTAATTTATTATTTCTGTTGTAATAAATTTGGGTTCGATTCTTTTATATACTTCGTTCAAACTGTATTGTTTTAGGTCTTCTTGGAGCTTGTGCAGTGAATCGTGCGGTGATGGCCTAGAAACACGCAACAGGTACACGGATATTAAAGGCATACGTGCATATTCGAAACATGAGTATAGTCATACTCACACTGCACTTTTGCTTATATTCGCTCTGCTTGACATTTATGCACTGTCACAGAGAAATCATTATACCGGCAGAGAACGGCGGTGAATGCATCACCAATCAGACCTCGCCGTGTTCTGGAACTGTAAGAATTATTATGAGCTCATATACATACGACTTACGCTGTTGTATACGTAAATGAATATTTACACAAGCATATCTGCATATACATGCTTGTTCAACCCTCAACTGAATAGAGCTGTCCAACTGCGTGTGAAGTTTCCAATTGGAGTGCATGGGGCACCTGCGACATCACCTGTCTTAATGGAAATTACGATGGAACAAGACAGTCAACACGAGTGGTAACCAAGGAACCTTTTCGTAAGTTTGCTTTCATTATATAGTACTGTCGGCATATGCACGTAAGTACAATTGTTTATGTCTGATATAAACGATGACAATGCAATACGCAACGCAACGCAACAATAATATATACATATATATGTATGTATTAATAATTTAATCCAAACAACGATCCACATATTTACTATCCATGTATCATGATGCAAACAGACAAGAATACACATGTACTTACATACCAACATATTCATATGTACACCCCAAAATACGTACAACTATAGCACCTGGTACGACCGACCCAGCTTTGGAGTGTCCTGCACTTATTCGTACGACAGATTGTTCGGGCATTCCTTTAAGTCCATGTCCTATAGATTGTATACAAAGCGAATGGACGATATGGACAGCCTGTAGGTATATAGATGAGACAGCACACATGTGTTATATATATATATGTGTGTGTGTGTTTGTACTTACTGTATATATGTGTGAGTGTACTTGCATGCAATCACACGCAGCCCACATGCTCGTAGTCACATCAGCTCATACATATACGTAGGTAGCATATATCTATGCAAAAAAAGAATCGCATAGGAGAATTACTTCCAACAAAATCCTTAAGGCCATTAAAGTCAAATGTACATTACCCGGCTTCACGGTACGGAAATGATACATTTATATTCAACACCCCTTTACATGAGTGCTTGAACAAACATCGTACATGCAATGCACAAACCATCTCCAGGATGCATTCGCATAGAAACATATATACATAGTAATAGTCCTGCTTCTGGCATATGCTATGTACCTACAGCTTAACATGTAATCAGGGTGTGCAGTCCCGCACCCGTACGATTTTGCAGTATCCAAACGCAGAAGGTACGCAGTGTGGTAGCAACATCGATTCTCAGAACTGCAATGACGGGGGTTGCCCAGTATGTTCTTTATTATCCTACTCATACTTGGACGTACGTATTGATCAATGTTTGTGTGATTCAGTTGGTCGCGCTACATAATGTAACATACGATAAATGTACTTAACTGGACTGTTTGCATTTGTTTATTATGTTGATTTACTCTTATCAATCATCCAGCACCGAACCGCAACTATATTGATCACCAGATAGGTTTTTGATCCAATTACACATTCTTGGTTTGTTCAAATTTTCAGAAGTCATCTATGCTAATACATAACACATTCACAAGTACACACTGCTAGTCGGTTTGAAAAATATTTATACGCTCTACCATAAGCCAATCTAACTGTACACATTTGCACGCACACATAGCAAAAGCGTCTTGAAACTATTAGAACAAGTCAAGTTTATCATGATTAAGTTGGATTCTTATAATTATTCTACACACGTCTGCTAGACTAATTGCACGTTAAGCCCATGGTCGCCATATGGAAACTGCTCTGAACCGTGTGGCCCTGGGAATGCCACGAGGACCAGGTAATGCAGTTCCCTATGCATATGCAATTCGTATATATATCTATATACACCATGTACTTGTATCTTGCCATACTTGCTGTACATACACCCATTTGCATGTACTTCCTCGTGTAAATTTATATAAGCTGCGCATTTTTACATATGTACGCGCAGTGAACATGTGTATATATTGTATGATATGTGTACCTTTGACTGAACTGATTCAAGTACCTTTTTTCAGTTTAATACTTTATTGTTAATATGGGCATTCCTTTTGTTTGTCTGAGCATTTGCGTGTGTGTTTGTATCTGTGCGTCGCTTGATCTCAATGTGTGTTTCTGTTTATTTATGTGCTTCTATGTATATGCATTTACAGAACAGTCATCGAGCCCCCGACAAATGGCGGGATATGCTTTCCATTAAATGAAACAAGCGATTGTTTTAACGGAGTATGTTTTTGTTCATACCTGCATACTCACCTGTGCATATATGAATTGCACGCAATTTGATACACAAGTACGCGTACATGACAATTTTTGTACATGGCTGCATGTGCATATGTTACACTGCTCGTGTACAACTACTGATATAAATACTCTGTGTGTTATATGGACACACAATGTCGACAATACAGTTCAGTATGATATTGCATGTTCTCCTATCAAATTTACAATGCTTCGGTACGTTTATATAAATTTTTCGTGTGTGACTTACATGTTTATACATTTATACTGACTAATAGCCCTGTATCGAAGGGTGCAATGTAACTTCGTGGAGTGAGTGGACTGCCTGTAGCATGAGCTGTGGTGGTGGTACTCAAAACCGCTCCCGTACGGAAATTATACCTGAACTAGGTATGTTCACAGCAAGTCTTCCGCGCATATTGATTTGTGTAACACTACACATGCGCAAGCACATAAACGGCATGCAGTTCACAACAAGTACTGTAAGGTGATGTTTCCCGTAAATGCATATAGGAATTTTATTTCTCCCTACGACAATACCAAGAGGTCTTGCGTTACTCGCAAACATACATGATTGTGTTACACAGACACACACACGTACATACACACACATTACATACATACATACATATATAGACAGGAAAAGAAAAAGTTTACATTATCAATACAACGGTAAACACCCACACAAACTCGACACAAATATATAATCATATACACTCACACTTAGTCCGACCTGATCGCAAAGAGTTTAGACTCCCGTATTTCCAGCGTTTACGAATACAATCACAGCGGTTCATTAAACAAGCCTACCTCGAACGCGGAATTGCAAATATTTGAACATACAGACCCGTGTTTAGTGTCATCGAAAAACATACTAACTCTACATGTCTATTTTTCTGCATACCAAACATAGGTATTGATAATAACGATAACTGTCCCCCTTTAAATGAAACACAAGTTTGCAACGACCAGTTATGCCCAATTGATTGCGTGGTGGGCGATTGGTATGCTCAGTGACAAAATATGTCTGCAATGATATTTATACTTACAAACATAGCAATTGGTCACGTGAATTCATCATCACATATCGCATACATAATGTGAATTTGGCGGTATATGTATTATGTTTGTATGCGTTATGTTTGAAGAAACGATAGTTGCTACTGTACATATAGAGTTCAATACCTTTTTTAGACTCTCCCCACACAGTTAAACGTATATATAAACATACGCACGTGTTATATCCACTATATAATTCATGTAAAAATACTTTATATCATATCACAGACCAAATGTACTATAATTTATACGTGCGTAATACTACCTCATTTGACTCTATGTAAAATGTGTATACTACTGTGTTCTAGGACAACTTGGGGTGACTGTAGTACAAGCTGTGGAAACAGTGGAGTAAAGTATGTAATATTGAGGTTTAGTTTTCTTATTGAGTGTCGGTATTTTACAGTAAACACTCTAGCACATTCATATTCGTGTTGACGCACACATCAATATGTACATTATATTCTATTCGGTATTTTCAATGAGTGAGCTTGTATTTCTTCCTTTTGTATTACCCAAACACAAATCAATCAAACATTCTAAACACTCGCGTATAATTTCTCAACCACGTTAAATATGCAAGCCTGCAAGTAGATATACATATCTAGATACTCTCTCACAAATACGTGTATATATTCACCTATGTATATTTGTACACTCTAACAATTTAGACACAGATCACGTGAGATACTCACTCCGCCTGCAAATGGGGGTAGCTTATGTGGTTCACTCTCCGAGAATATAGAATGTCCTGACACACCCTGTCCTGTTGATTGCACTGTTGATCAATGGAGTCCGTGGAGTGCTTGCAGGTGTGTATAAAGGAGTCACACTGAATATGAGTATTTTTGTATACGTACAAGAAGGATTAAACAAATCGTTTAAAAGTATGTTGATTAAGAATTTCTATGCAATATAGTCAATAACACGACAACAATCTAGATGTTCATGGCAGGTGTACGAGTATGTATGTGTTTGTCAGTGAATGTGAGAGGAAGGATAGTTTATACGTATATATGTGCTAGTTCGCTGTAGTAATGTGCATGTAATATGAAAGTATTTATGTGTGCATATATTTATGAAATGAGCGAGACAACAGTCCAAGTGTGTGTTTGTTCCCATTGGTATTATTTCAAATTTTTGTCTCAATCAACAGCGTAATATACTGTAATTAATGCATTGACGCTATTACCTTGTAAAACTGTCTATATATGAGGCCAAACACACATCATATGAATGCGGTGTACCCAATAACATGTACATCTAGTAAGTATGAGTCTTATTTGTTTTTCATTGCTGTTGTTCATTTTGTGTTCATCATCTCCTGTTTTTTTTTGTTGTAACAGTATTACCTGTGACGACAATGGTACTGAATTTCGCACCAGGAAAGTTGTAACGGAAGCTCAAAATAATGGTTCTTGCCTATTTGCGTTGAATGAAACAATTGAATGTCACGGCGGGGTAGGTTATTCACTAATTTTCATACCACATTCCTGTATGATGTTACGTAATATTCCATGGTAAATGTAGGTTTAAAGCGCGAGTGTTCAAAAATTGCTAACAGATCATGTTTCCATTTTCGTTGATAGACTTGCGAGTTCCCTTGCGTGGTCAGCAACTGGTCAAGCTTTAGCCCATGTCCAGTTACGTGTGGTCCTCCTTCCATTACTATTGAAACATCGACCCGGACAATCTTACAAACACCGATTCGTATGTCTTTGACCTCTTCGTATGCATGATTCATTATTAATGGTGTTTGTGTACGTGTGAAGTACATATGTACTAGTTCTTTTTATAGTCTTTGGTGATTAGTAGCTATACATAACCTCATAGTTGCATGATTGTGTGCATATGCAGTAAGTAGTAATAACAAATGCTTGATTGATGTCTCTTTGGATTTTTTTTTAATACATCTCAGCAAATCCACCAACAAACCCTTTGTACGCTTGTCCGAAAGCATCCGATCTGATTCGATATACACCTTGTATAGGCGTCACGGTAAGTCTATATTCTGACCCAACACGTGTACATATACTTGCTTACCTATTTGACTAGAAAAAACCCATATTGTTGCGTTTCATGTAAACACAAGTTTGCATGCGTATGTACATGCGTGGTGCATATGATTGTATATGTACATAAAGTTTTCTAGTTACTGATATATAAGTACATTTGTCAATGCATAGAGGAACGTTTACAATGCTTGGTTTGGCTACGTGGATTATGGTAGTGAATCATACGAGGAACAAAAATATGTTACCTGCATATGCCTATATTTCAAACATACATTTCACGCATATGCGCAGGAATGCCCACAAAACTGTGTCTTGTCATTATGGTCAAACTGGAGTTTATGTACTGAAGTGTGTGGTACTTCAGGCCAACGACTTCGACAGAGAAATATAACGATCCCTGAATCGTATGGGGGTGCAGTGTGTGGAGATACTGTGCAAACAGAGCCTTGCAATAGATTTGAATGTGGACGTATGTTTGTAGATATTGTGTGGGTTTATTCTATACTTGTCTTATTCATTGGCACTGACAAATTTTGGTAACAGAGAAGCAGAAAATTTGAAGTGCTGTTAAGAATTCTATGATGTGTTTGTGTGTACTCTGTTCATGTATCTGTAGCTATTGCTTGTCGGTCTTTCAGTGTGAGCCATGTATGTATACCCGCCCCTTAGCACTAAAATAGTGGATTAATCAGAGATCAATTATGTGGTTGAAATTATGCATGCGTACAGTTTTGTTTGTGGATTTGTGCGTATGTAAAGTTACGTAGTTGCGGTAAGTGCAGGTGTGGATCTTCATATAACCCAACATACAATCAACTAATCCAATGCACGCTAGTAACGGTACGCTCAAATTGGGTATGTGCACATTCATCACAAACCCTCTCTACACTAACCACCCAATTTTACCCTCATAATCTCGCCCAACCTGAAATGCTCACACACATAAACATTCATATAAACATACTATTAGCACCTAGATACAAGTACTTCTAAAACTGAAATATTCTATACACTTGCAATGCACATAGTAATGCATACACATCTAGCTTGCTCATTATTGTACACAAAAATACACATGCTCATACAGCACCTACATATTCGTGTACAAACTTCAATTCGAGCGCCAACTGTCCAAATGGGTATCTCCCACAACCAAATCCAGGAGCTATCCTTTGTAAAACAAAGTGCACTGCTACTGAATGTTGTCAGGTATAAGCACACGCTTGTACAAGTACGTTTTTGTTACTAACTAATGTACAATCCCATATACATATGATCGCAGATCGCATGCAAACATGAGGTACTTTCAAACTATATATATAATACAATACGTGTAAAAAAAGTTTGAAACGTTTTAGAACTTATCATTATGTGTTGGTCCCCCTGTGATATATACGTCGAGTTTTCAGACGTTCATGCATCGAATTTTTCGACTAATCTGTACCCTTTTGGAAGACAGGTGCGACATGAGCACAATACATTTTTACCAAGTATTACCTTTGCATTTGCATAAAAAAATTATTTACGTATACGTACTGATTGGAAGTAAAATTCAAACGCATACAAAACAAACAAACAATACAACCACCATACAAATTGCGCAGACACACATACAAATTGCGCAGACACATGCTATCATTGATGTCTACTATACGTATGCTTAAACACACAATCTCACATGAATCGTCGACTCCAACATCATAAGAGATTTGTACCATGTATACAAAGACACAGTGTGAGACAGATGGTTGAAACTTGTATGCAGACATGTACAGGTATAGAATGTACGTACAATTTAACCCATATCTCTATATACCTTTACGTACAACAGCGAATTCCATCACTCCCATCTGGATGTCAGACAGGTACCAACATCCAAGAAACACACTGTGCAGAAGAGCTAGTGCAGGTAGATCCTCCTATTCCAGTTGATTTCCAAGGGCAGCCAATTGCAGATCCTTTCCATAACATTACAAATCCTCAGGTACGTCCATACAGCACGTTATGTACGCAAAACAAAAGTACAAGGTTTTTTGAATAAGTGAGATCATGGAAAGAAAACCTCCTATTCTATGAGTTATAATCCTTAATCTTGCAGATCTGTCTACCACAATATATATATATATATGTGTGTGTGTGTGTGTGTGTGTGAACATGAGCCGACATCTATGTCAATATTATGATTATCGGGCATGTATTCATACTGTGTTTTCAATATATATATTCGCTTTCAACATGTGGTTAAGGTAAACCATCGGGTTTCACATAATTCCTAGAATCAAACAAATGATTTTATGTACTTGTAAATGCATGCAAAAACAGGCGCTCCTTGGATGCCAAGCAGAGACAGAATACAGTTTTGGTGTGCACGGATGCGTTACAGTAAAAATGCCCTTTCCCTTTGCAACGTCCATCACTATTTACTTCTATGAACCAGCCTTCGGGGTATGCATGTTTTCACTCTGTAGACGCATATATACGACCCATATAGGCATACATGCGCCATAGTTGTTCTACCATATATACATACACAAACAACGGTGATAGGTCTGCACCTCATGCACAAGAGTAAACAGACAAATTATAGTACATATTTTTTTCTAGATATCCCAGTACACACCCCGATATATAGCATGTGCATACACCTAGATGCCAGCACCACAAATGGAAGCACGCACAAATTGTGAACAAACAGTAATTGTTGTATTTAACCTTTATAGTCGATAGAGTACAAGCCCTACACAAAGCGCTTTACGTTGGCTGTCGGTACATCTCCAACCAGTATGCTCAACCTGGGAGAAAGTATACAGTCGAATCTGCTTTTATATAATATTGGTAATTATTCTGTGTGTTTTTGTTTCTATATTGTTGAATATGCGTTTATCGGTTTGGGTGTATTTTGATCTTTAACGTACAAGTATGTGATTTTACCTGTATTCTGTAGTTGTGGTACGCGCATTTTATACGTCACGATCGCTCATGCACGCGCAAGTACGTAGTATGCTAAAAGAGACGGATAGCCAGACCGATTGAGAGACACTAAGTACCAACTGCACATGGATGCACGCATATATAGTACATCAGATACTATGACAATCTCTCACTCCCATGAATCAACATATATAGGTGTACCGGACGTCACATACCAAATCATGTCAATTCCGGACGGGTGCTATGAATACATCAACGTATGCGACACTTCCTCTATTGCCACGGCCAATGACACGGACGCCTCGATGGTGGCAAATGAAACGGCTACCGACAATCAAACATACGTCACAGTGGATGACAACTGGATTTCAATAGCAATGATACAATCAACAACTTCGTGTGCGTGTAAGATTGATTGTGTAGTGTCAGAATGGACGGCGTGGAGTGACTGTCCTTTGAACTGTGGTGAAAATGGCGTACAAGGAAGGTTTCGTTATCCTGAAACTTTGGTATGTATATATGTGTTTTGTATGTATGAAACGCATGGACGTGTGCGAAATATAATCACGAGTGTTCTAAATAGATAGTGTTGATTTACTAGGTATGACTTGGTCAAGAAAAAATTTAACACACACATCTTCATATATACACACATATACATGCACGTATATGCTCATTATCTCTTGCTTTGTGAACATTGGCAGCCCAAATTCGGTGGAGCTCAGTGCATAGATACCTTAAACGAGATTCAACAATGTTACAGGGCACCCTGTGCCATCGATTGCATGGTTACAAACTGGTCGGAGTGGACAAATTGCTCCACCACATGTGACGCTGGAATCTTCAACCGTACACGATCGATTATTAGAACACCGGCAGATGGTGGAACCGCATGCCCTGAATTAATTATGATAGATGGATGCAATGAAGAACCTCAGTATAGTTGTGGTTTCAACTCTACAACTGGATGTACGGTTAGTGACTGGTCGGAATGGTATTCTTGCAGCGCACCTTGCGATGGAGGTACATGTGTCATGCTACACGCTTGTTTAAAGGTGGAGGAATTGATACATATCTATGTATGCACATGTGCATCGTAGACTTCTTGCCCTGTGTATATATATGATCGACGAATCAAAAACATTTCATGCGCACTTCCTTTTTGATTGTCCATACTTTGTTATTTATTTTGGTATTGAATTTACAGGAATTCACATAGCAGATCGCTTCATCGTCAAGGCGTTGAACACTTCGGAGTGCCCAGGTCTAACCAAGGTATACAAACAATGCTATGAAGTCGATCATAACTAACTCTCGACAGAAATAGACGGGTGTTTGTTACCAAATTGCAGATTTATTGGTTTATATAGTTGTTCAAATTGCTTGGATTAATGAACTGATGAACGTCTTGATGTAACTTAAATATATGATTACACAACATGTACTCTTACACATTGACACACGTGAGTAAAAAACAGGCGTCATATACACACATACCTGTTTTCTCCTACCACTTGCTCACGTACGGTGATATGTAGATAAACAGATCTAAGATAGAAGAATGTTCGAATACATTTGCATATATGTAGTCTCCTTCTTTCCTATCTTTACTCAATGAATATACACCAACTTTGCAGACAGAAGAATGCAACCCTGCAAATACTGTCCCATGTACTGGTGTGTGTGTGCTCGGCGATTGGTCTCCGTGGTCAACATGTAGTGAGCAATGCGGGAAGGAAGGTACATACAGCCGTAGTCGTCCCATCGTAATTCCGGTAAATGTGCGCAAATGCTCACATAAATTTTATCATACGTGCTTACTAAACTACAGACATACACGTCTTTATACCCCTCTATACGCGATACATTAATTGACACTACTCTATTACACACTATCTCGCAAACTCAACTGCGTAGTGCACTTTCCTATATGCACTAATAGTAAATTGTCGCTTATTAATGATGTATCACAGCCTAGTTCAGGATTCCCTGTCTGTGATCCCACATACGAAACAGCTGTATGTCAGGATAGAACATGCTCCGTGTACACTGGTATGTTTTCTTTTATTTCTGAGTTAGTCGGTCCATTTACATTAGTTGGTCGTTTACTTCATACTTTCTACTCTTGGTATTGAGTACTTGAATTGTACGCTTGTGGTAGTTTATGTGTGTTACTACCAATATCGGACTACTCGTTTTGTTATACGTATATTTTCTACGTGCTATACTGTCAAGTTGTATATGTCTACATGTGTGGAACGAGTTTTATTTTTGCTCATATTTTGTTGAAAAGCGAGTTTAAAATTGTTGCGTTCATAATCACTTACATTTGTACATACGAATACTGTCCAGTGAATGAGCAAAAATTTAACGTATACATATGGACTCGATTGTAAAATAAACAGGTACGAAGATGCCCACGCTGCCATCAACATCTCTGCCACCGTACAATAACTTTAATCAAACAACTTGCCCTGAACCACCCAACTGTGTTGACACGGTGATTCCCAGTGGAACAACAGAGACCGACAACCTTATTGTATGTGTGTATATGTACAGTAAAGAAAAACTGAAGACAAAATGCACCAGTAACCACATATCTGACTATATACGTTGTATGTTTTGCAATAAAGACGCAACCTGCACCTGAGTATGTTTTTGTCGGCAGAATGTCTTTACGGTGCATACCAATGTATATCCATACAAACATACATATAATGTACAGTATGTGAGTTGATTTATATGTACTATCCCTTACTGCTCACATATATATGTGTGTATGTATGTTTGCAATTTTGAATATCATACTTCGTTGCAATGAACTGTTATATTGCTTGTTTTGTTGTGTATATGTGAAGTATGACTGAAAGACTCGAGTATCTCATTTCTCATCCAACGGCAACACACACATCACATATTAACAAACAGGTCCAGTTTGCGTCTGAGATCCTACAAGCTGGCAGTGGCATCAAGCCATATTCCAGCCCTTTCAATGTCCTCAATAATACCACGCCGTGGCTCATCATGAACCCGTATGTCTCTTTGTAGTTATTGTTGCCTATTCCTTTTTTGAGGGAGGGTATTTTTTTTTCACAGAGACCTGTGCTATATACACGTGCTTGCTAGTTTGTCTGACTAGAGTACGTTCTTCCGGGCGCACTATCCATGATTATGTACCCCTAGTTCGTACCGGCATTATGTATATACGGCAAGAACGCTAGCTACACTGGTAATGTATATTTAGTTCTATTTTTTCTCTTCCTGCACAACCAAATACCTGCAGAGGCCAAGTCGTTTCGTATAAGATGGAATACTCGTTTTGGGGTGGCATAACATTAAATTTGATATTTACTTGGAGTGAAATAACTGGAAATGTAGAAGTATCTCGTGACGGTATTTGTTGGGTTCCACTTGGCGGGGTAAGATACGTTTATTCATATCTATATAAGCATTGCATAATCTATGTACAGGTCTGTATAAATCAAACACTGGTGGAATTTTGTCATATTTCATTGCATTGGAGTCTGGTAGATTTTTTCGTAAAGAGTAGACTTTATCGTATACGCTCCATGTATTCTGCGTTGAAATATTTTTCGTAACATTGAGCTTAAATCATACATTCTTGGTCTTCAATATAAAGTCACATTTCCACATGCCGGACAGATATTTATGTATGACTGCACATGAGTGAGGGTAAACTAAGCATTTGTTGTCTGATCTGCCCACTCATATTCATCCAGACACAATACACACATCCGAAAAGAAATGGAATATTAAAAATATCGTCAAAACAAATACATCTCAACTCAACACTTACACAAGTCTGTATCAGACTTTTCATCATCGCCTTCGAGAAAAGTGTTTCACTGACATGCATTCAAGTAGTACATATAAATCAAGCCTACGTGTACCTACATGTAACTGATACATATCTACATATCTATACGTAACCACACTTGGATGTAATGTAAATAATCATACTGTTTTTTTAGTTCTCATCATCCGTTCAGACTGTCGAAGGGCAAGCAATTCCGTTACAGGTTCCCAATGGCTGTTATTCTTATGTCCGGATAACAGATACAAACTACAGTATGTTTAGCTTTGTTTACGTGATCATTCATAAAAATTTATAGGTTAGTTGTGGTAGCAGATGCAAACTACTGTATGGATTGTTTTGCTTTGTTTGCATGATCATGCATTCATATTTTATAGAGAAGTTGTGGTAACAGCTACAAACCACATGTTGATTTTGTATTGTTTGTGCGATAATGCATTCATGCTCTATTGATCAGTTATCGGTATATATATATATATGGATAGATCAATTGTCAGTATAGTTGTACTCGTGTATTCTCGTATGTTTGATCCATTTATTTCCACAGAAACCATCAAGCTACCATGCGGACATGCTCATTCTCATGTATAAAACAATAGTTTTGTTGTGGGCCGAAGACCTCAATACGCAAACACAACCACTTATCTAAGATTCACGCACAAACACACACACGCACGCATATACATACATGCACTTACTTAATTATTACTTACTTACGTACATATCCCCACATACACCTACAACACCCGCACACCCAGATACATATACACATCTACGCCCGTTATCACACTATCCATAATTTCAGCAGTTTACTTGGAGTTGGTCATTCTATGTTTGTTAATAGTTGTTTGCTAGGTATTTATTGATTGTATGATGTTCATTCAAACTTCGACATTCACTTTTACTATTAAAAATTATCAGGTCTAAATGAGACTGTAATGATTCGTAGTATATCCAGTCAGTATTTCTGTGATCAGTGTCCTGGACCTCAACCCAGTCCATCTCCAGAGATAACTGCATCTCCCTCTCCACAGATATCCGCATCCCACTCTCCACAGATATCCGCATCACACTCTCCACAGATATCCGCATCATCCTCCCCAGATGCACCGGAGGCGTCGGAAACACTAGGTACATTGTATAATAATGGTACATGTGTGTATAAATCTGAAAAAATGAAGAGGTACGTATTCAAATGTTAATGTCATTATAACTGCGTATTTTAATCTGTATGAATGTAAAGAATTTTTAGATTGCGCCCATAATGTGTATGCATGGATTGATAGATTATGATGATCACGATGGTACGTACTCGACGTATCTGTATAAATAAATGAATTGTGAAGAGTGAGAATATATATATTGTCATACTTCATTGGTAGTTTTCTAATCTATGAAAGATGGTATTGATTTCTTCAGTTTAGAAGACGACCATTGCACATATAATTTTGTAAGCCAATTCTGAATGAGGTCATATGGATGACTATTTTGAAATGTACTTTTATTTCCTATATATTTGGTTTGATGTATGTACATCCAACGTAAGTGCACTCTTACCATTCCTTGTACTTCCATGCCTATTTTTCCTTCACAACTCTATTTTAATTATTTTCCATGATATCAATTATACTATCCTCACTCAGATATGTCTTGGTGGGATGGCCCCGAACGCAGCAAGCACAAAAAGAAATCCCACAAGAAAAAAACAAAGCAGTACCACAGCGATCATAAGGTATGTGTTCTCGGATCACGTTATTACTGCTCAGACGGGACCACTACATACATACATACATACATACATACATACATACATACGTACATACATACATGCATACATACCGTGTATACATAGAAGGACTCAATAAATATGGAGGACTCGCCACCTGATATATAGGCAGTATGTTTTCATTAGACAAGTTCACTTGTGTAAAGTACTATTTTCATTTCGTTCTCAAGTGTGCATGGGTGCTCGTTGATCTTGTATTTACTTACGTATAATAGCTGATGTCTTTATTGTGCAGGTCTATTTATTAAGTATACAGCAGAATCAGCATATCGTTGTGAACATGCCACATTTCATTTCTGTATGTATGTTCCTTCCGTACTCGTAGCCTGATCTGTTACTTCACTAACACGAATCGTGCCCTGCCTTTAAACAGTCTAAAGACGACAGTGATACGAGCAACGAATATGACGACGACGACCACCGTTACCATGACAACGATGACGGAAACAACGATGATTATTCTGACAACGATGATGTATGTTGTATGTTGGTACATGTGTGTATGAGAGATAGTAGTGCTTTCTACAATATTTTATGTGTGCTCCCCACCGCTAAAACAAATTCGATATTGTTTGGGGCAGTCATGTCTACAATGTTCATTACAGTAACATCAGGACAAGAAAGCATTATTGTTTGTGACCTGCAATTTCTCATGCTGAATATAACTTTGACAATCAGGACACGAAAGGGAGATACGGCAATCTGATATTTGACTCATTGAGCGATTTTTCTTACTTGGCAACGAAGGGCGAAGGATATGATATTGATGGATTCGATCCTTCTGGAATAACGAAGACTAATCTAGTCAAGATATACAACAAAGATGACGAATATATCCCTTCACTCTAATGAATGCACAAACATGCATATATATATATATATATATAGTGCGCATATTTCATGTAAATATGTTTATCGGATGGTTAGGGAGGACCTTTAAAAAGCACACACTGAACGTGCCTGTAAATCTCTACATAGATCTGAACTGCACTCCTTGTGGTATCTCTTGTTCTCTCGAATAAAGTAACTAAGAATTTGTTTTCAATGCCCAAACTAATCGCCCTGCAAGCAAAATCTTGTGTCCAACACACACAGATTGACACAGACACAAACCCAAAACACGCACATACATTCACGCACACGTACATACATCCACCCACATACATCCATGCACGTGCAAGTATACTACAACTCCAATATTCTCCACTAGGAAGAGTTAAGAGGAGTGATAATTTATATGATGCAGCCGATATTTAGTTTAGTCAAGGCTTTCACCAGTATCATGTTTTGAGTAACAAACGCAAATCGGAGTTTTGTGATAGACGGACGCGTTGTTGACTTGGGTTACATCAGATTTTGTGAATATTCAAGATTACGTTGAGATCCGAAAGTATAAATACGGAATTCGATTTCTGTAGATTAGTACAGCTACTTATCAAAAAAACGGGATTGATAAATCATCAGCACGTTGGGATTGATAAATTATCAGCACGTTAGGGTATCGTATATTACGATTCGTTTGAATACAATTGTATCTCCTATATGGAACGGCAAGGTAATATTTCTGAAAAGAATGGTGTTGGAACATAGGAATTCCATGTATAACAAATTGCGGAAGTACACATTGCTCCAATGTTTTTGTGTCAACTTGTGCAAGTACGAACCAATGCATACTGTGTACCCAACCTCCACACAATGAATTATCATGCAACTGTATGCGTCCAGATTCACCTCCTTAATAGGAATATATATCATATCAGAATAAATAGACATACAAGTATGACAACTTTGAATGGGAGTTAGCATAGCACAAATTAGCCTCTACAAATGAGTGCGCAATGCAAAGCTAGTACGACGACATGCTACAATATTCACTGAATCAAGCACAACGACTGAGAGTGAAGTTAAACAGAAGTTTTTTTTGAGAGGACGTCGTATACAGGTGTGAAACCTCCATACAAACGCAAGGCACGTAATGGTTACGTTGTATCCCACATTACATTGCCCTCCTAGTACAGTATCTTAAAGTAAAGTCTAGCATGAATTATATGCTTATTACAAGAGGTAGGAGTAACATGAATTTCACTACCGCTGATCTCTCGTACGATTGACAGATACATCCGTAAACACAGATAGATATCCCCGCGCGCCTATCAAGGGTCTTGCTTAAACTCTAATGCGAAATTCTCCCCACGGGGTTTATAGAGATCCTAGTCTAAAATCTATCACAAATTGGAACACGACGTAGAATCCCATGGCTTCAAACCTTCCGCTTTCATCCTCATCGGTGCGGCGTACAGCAATATCTATTTATGTATATCTGCCAAGTGCGCGCAGAATACATGCACAGAAACTATGATGTGTATAAAAGCGAAAGCTGGAAATGTCGCATCAATGATGGTCCTTTGAAGTTTCTCGGCGTTTCAGAAGTAGTAAGGGAAGACGACGACTAGTCCGTGAGCAGTTTAATGTTACAACTATGGCGATATACTCGCTTTTTATGTGTTCGTCTATAGTGCTATAACCAAGTAGAAGTATATCCAGTCAACAATACCGGTCAATCACATCAACTAGAACCTATTGTATCGTAATGGTTGATATTGTCTCAAAAGACCACATCATTATGTATCCTACTTGAAATACATTCCATTCTATGAAGTATAACAGTATGATTCGCACACTTCAATGAGTGAACGTACGAAAAATATTGCTTTATAAACAGAGTAAGGCTATGTTTTCTATGGTACATATAAAAGTTATAACACGTTAAGTCACAACATGTCACGCACTTCTACAAACTACTAACTCGATTCAAATACCGAAAGGACCAACTTCAGCATGGCTTAGCTGGCGAGGACTGGTCATAAGTGGAGACACTACGTCCACAACACTGTTTGTATCTAGATCATTCGTGAGAAAGGTTTCTGTTGGTACGCTGCAATTACGGTCTACCTTGATTTCAGCGTATGAATTGTTATAAAATGACTTAAAAGTGGGACAGACTGTGGCGCGTTTGCCCGAAACACCGAACATAAGCAAAGAGTTTTCTATAACGTTAGAATCAAAGACTATGTTGAGTCCTGCCATGTATCCACAATCACTATAATCTCCGAAAGAATCACTGCAGTCTGAGCCTATTCCGAACGACACACCGTAGTTGCTACAGTTAGCGACGTAGTTGTTACGGATAATATGGTTATCACCAAAAATTCTCATACCACCAGCCACTCCCTCAATAATAGTATTTGCAATGTATGTATGGTTGGCTCCAAACCTCGAAGATATGCTTCCAGCGTTACCGATCCATGTGTTTCCTCGAGTATATATGAACGATGCCTTGTTTGACGCGCCTTCATTCTCTTCACCGCCATTTCGAACTATCAGGTTTTCATCGGAATAGAAATTGCATGCATCGAGAGCCCTTGAAGATGCGCCGCAACGATATAATTCGGAAGCAAATTTGGAACACCTATCTGCGATGTAGTTTCTGTACATGACAGTACCAACACCAACAGATGCCTCTAATACCAGCGAAGACGTACAGCTACTATATATTTGGTTATGATCAATTATGGCTGGACCTTGCCCAGCCCCGTTAATTACACGCCGACGATCGGTGTCTTCTCCCGTAATATTCATGAACGAGCAGCGAGTTAGGCGTCCACGTCCCATCTCTATCAATCCCGATGCCGCGCTGGGAGCGCATGAATCGAAAACGAAACCATCCAATATACCACCATTGATGAGACTGACTGACATTTGTCCTCCACGGATAATGACACCTCCAACCGTTTCGGCGCGCAGGACTCCTTCAGCAACGGTAATATCCCTGGCTTTGTACACACCGTTGGCTGTTATATAGCGAGGAGATATATACATTAGCATTCTGTTTAACATAAAATATTGAATATTCTTTGCTGTTCAAGGGTCAAAAGTGTTATACATGAATTAATTTCGTCTTTCATTGCATGGAACAAGTGCGTCCTCAACCTACCTAAGACATGGTATCCTGCTTTAACGGACTTCAGTGATGTCAGTAAAATGGCGGAGTCTGGTGGGGCATCAGTAGGAGAATAAAGAGGAACCCTGTTGATGTCGAGTCCGGGATAGTCTGACGAAATATTCGTCATATTGTCTAGTCGATAAATGTGAGCGCCATTGTCTGACCCACTTCCATTTGTTGGAATTGAACCACCTATAATCACGGCAGGACTTCTAGCATTATCATTGTATATCGAGTTCACTGTGTTCGCAGACGAACTCTTATTGCAACAATGTGACGAGTTGCATGCTTCATGTACCGGGCAATCACCGATACTTTTGCAACAAGGCGTGTTTTCTTTATACAACCCGTTACATTGAGAGGCTTTAATATCACCGCACACATATGCTATGCTTTCCCCTTCCAAGTTGTTATTACTATTTGGTTCCTTATAGTGTGAGTCATGTATGATTGCAATATTGCTGCCCCCTGAAGAAGCACAGCAGAACGATGATTTACATTTTTGCACTGCTGGGCAATCTCCAGTAGTTCTACAACATGGGGTATCTTTCTTGTACTGGCCAAGGCACTTCGATGTTTCGATATCACCACACTTATATCTCACCTGCGCAGCGCTACTGCTGTGTTGTATATTTACTAACAAGACTAATAGCGTAGAGAGAGCAATGCACCGCATCATAGAACAATATAGATAGATAAATAAGTCAACACCAGTGTGAACACCAATCCTACAAGTGAGTGATCTTTATTCCTACGAATATTTTGCTGTGGGGATGAAGAAAGATTCTTTTTGTTTACATGACAAGGACGTTTCATACTTGTCATCTTAATATTGGTGTTTGTGTGTACGATAGGCTCGTTCATTGCCTCTCTCGGGCAGTTTTAAAAAATATGTCAAGCTTGGAGCAAAAAAAGTCACAACACATTTGTATTTACGCGCGTAGGAATGAGAGGTTGTATTTATCACCAGTAATTTGTCAATGTGAACTTGAATATGACATGATTCAAAGCTAAGAGTTTGAAATAGGATTGACTGACGCCTTGACCATGTTTCCGACGAGGTGATATGAATTGCTCGTTCGAATAAAGCGTTTACGTTCAAACATAGTTTTGAGAAAAAAAATTGAATATGATTTGAACTTTGCTTGTTGTTTCGTAACACCAAACCCACACAAAGGCACAGCCAGCTGAGATCGTAGTATGCCGTTCTACCATTGGTTGCACATGATGAAGTGTGTGTGAGCTGTTGTGTGTGAGCTGTTAAAGGAAGCACGAACTGTGCTTCTGTTGGTCCGTTAGTATAAGCGGGTTAATCGGTACGTTCATCATTAGGCGACTTTATGGGATTTATGGGATGGAGAGCATCTGGGGGCATACGACGAACTGAGTCTCGACTTGTAACTGCGTGTCTCCAAGCAACCAGGTTGGAATTTTTCCTCTTTTCCCAGATTGCGCAGAGAAAACGACTTTTTATGCAGCTCAAGTTACATACACATCGCAGTAATTGGAGAGAATGAAACAACCTGTATGTACATAAAACAACTACTTGGAATGTTCTCTTCTTCCGTAGTATGTGACAGTGCGAGTCTAGTGGCCTTTTAGTGGTCTTTTATTAAATAAACTCAAAAGTTACACAGATTATCCCCAATGCAGAGAACAACGAACATCCACACAATGTGACCGCTATATACACTTATCAACATCTGATAATTTCATACAGTGAGCTTAATATGTTCGAGAATGAAATATTAAACTCAAAACAGAAATACAGCAATATTTATTCTACGAACGTTTTTAAGTCAGGTGGCAATCGATCTATAAGCAAACGGAATTAAGGGAAAACTATCTATACTAGATTTTTTTTCACACACGAATGCATACATAATGGTATTTACTCCGCGTTTCCGAAATAACGACTGGGTTACAGAAGTTTAACAACTTTATACTGCATACTTTGTATAAACCTGAAAAACAGTGAGACATCTTGCTCAATGGTTGGACTTTCGAGAAAGTAATGCGCACGCCCATAATTAAAATATGAATGAGATGAGATTGTCTCAACACAACCCTTGCGTATAACTGTTGTTGCTCCGACATGAAGTAAGGCGTATAACTGATGTCAGATATATGCACACCGATCATTATAAACATCACTTACCATATTCACTTCATACACATTTTGTACTGAAACACTGCGTTGTAAAGAAATTTGTAATGTAAACGGGGACGTACTTTTGTTTAAGCAGAAGAGTATAAGGGTTACACACATATACACACCCACACACCACATATATACACATCCACACACCACATACATACACACACACCCACACACCAAATACATACACACATACAAGCACACACCCACACCCACACACCAAATACATACACACACAAGCACACACCCACACCCACACTCACACCCACACTCACACACAGTCTGCAATAAACGCATATACGTACGTACGTACACACATACATATATTACAATCTTATGAATGCAAAAACACACGTAACGTACGTACATCCACATACACGCTTTGAGTATATTGCGTAAGACGTATAATAACTGTAGTGTCAGATGTTTGCTCACACACACCAACCAATGTATGCATGCACGCACACGGATAATTTATTTAGAACGCGAGTTACAGCAGAGTAGGAGTAGCCGCAAGAGCAAAACACAGAGTACAAAAAATTCCTCAACAATATTTTGTACAGTGAGCAAAATATAAGATTTATAAATGATTGATTAATTAAATTTTTGTTCAATAGTCGGGAAAGTGGGCTTCGAATTTTGACTTGTTTCAAATTTCAATTTATTATTCAAATATATTATTCAAAGACGTGATTAATCTTATGTCGAATTCTCGATGGAGTGTTGTACTACTGATGGATTGATTACTGTTCTTTCATTTTAATTGATCCAGTACATTGCAAATAGGAAAACAGTATATTGCAAATAGGAATTCTTATTCTGTTGTGTCACTTGCTCTTATGTTCAATGAATACATTATTGAATAAAATTTTGCCTTTCTGTGGTTCGTATGATATGGTTCGATCGAGTCTGAAGGTAAACCCGATAAATGAAAGAAATTCAAAAATTTAAAAATAAAATCAAAGTAAATAAATAAAACAAATAGAATCCTGAACAAATAAAAACTTAAAAAATAACCAATCAAAGTTTTCTCCTTTCATTCCGGGACGGTCGGACAGATGAACGTATTATTGTTTTAAAGTTTAAAGTTAAAATCATCCCATCATGTATTTACGCTCATGTTGAACTAACATAACAAATCGGTATTAAAATGCCGACGTCTTTCCATATGAACCAGTTTTAAGTATACAAACACATCCGAAAAATCACATATATATATCTCACATACACATCCTAAAATCACATACAAACACCTTAGTTAGATGTAGAAAGCCAAAGCCTATCTATTTAAGCTGTTGAAGAAGGAAGTCATTAGACCAAAGTGTAGGGTATCACATAACGTGTTAGGGTATCACATAACGTGCACATGCATGTCCAATTTAATGTATACACTTCGTCATGGAGCATCGTCCTGTGAAGATTGAACCCATCCGTTCTCAACAGCATCTTAAATTAACTTTTTACCCAGAGTTGTCACACATGCCTAGAGAGATTGTCGTCATGAACAACAAGAACCTAAACTATCCTATACCACGACCAAGGACGAGAAATGCAAGCCCAACTTCAAGTCTAGGGCCCCACAATCAGACGCAAAGTGTAGATCGCTCCACTATACTTGGTACCAACCGCATTGCCAAAGAGCCTATATCCAGAAATAACAGTAGCGATGGCAGTAATAGTATGGAATCCACTGAGAAGAATATAATATTTAGGCAGAGCTTGTACGAGGGTTCGGATGTGGAAAACATGTTATATCGGCAGGCTTCAAAGCAATCTGAGACACACAAATTTTCTCCAGGGAATCATTTTTTACGTGCAACTGATTCGTTTCTAGGGCACCCACAACGTAACTCTCAGCCGGAGGGAAGAATGGAAAGAGCGATGCATAAGATGAATCTTGATAATCGTAGAAACAGTGCCACCGATGCAATCAACAGTAGGACAAAGCGAGACCATGGACCCGTACCCATTCCGCGGCCGAACCGACCATCTTCGTACCAGATTGCATCGAAGAGCAGGGGACAGTGGCACAAGTCACAGAGTGATGGAAGCGGTGAGGACGGAAACGGTGAGGACGGAAAGAAAAGAATGAATAATGCGTCGAGTATTGATCCTCTGAGCATTGGGCAGAAATGGGTCCACTGGAATGACAATGTAATACTGTGTGCAACCTACCCATCACCACCAAAGATTAAACTTCTAAACAAAATGGCTCAGCTAGTTGGTAAGTCCATCGTGAACTCGTACGATCGTAGAGGTACAATACCAGTGTTGGGAGAACACGAGAAGCGTGAAGCGGCCATAGATGTCATCGGTCTACGAAAAGAGTTGTTTCCAGATGGAAACTGTTTTCGCTATCTTTCAACAGTACAGTCATATGCGTCAAACAGTTGTGCCGGTACTCCTGAGGTTATGCATAGGGCGATTGGACATGGGTCCATTGAGCAAATGAATATGGCATTTCGTAGCCCAATATCACAACACAGTCAGAATTTTTATAGACTTGCTTCGGTAGACGATGAGACGATCCCTCGTCATGCTGGTTCTCAACCTGATGTGAACGCTGCATTCGATTCTACAGGAATCGATCATCCAGTCAGAACGATGAAATCAGTTGCATGGAGACAGATCGATCAGGGGCAATTATATACTGACCAGTTACGAACACGTAACCAACATAGTGAACTACGTAATCCTCAGCTTTCAAATACACGCAGTAGTAGTTTGAGATTGAGTCAATATGCTTCAAAGGTACAGCGTGAAAGCAGACGGGCTAGTATGGTCACGTATAGCCATATTGATAATGTAAACCCCAGAGTAGTCAATGGAGAGAATTTATCCCTTGTTGGGGGAGGTGGTAACTCTAATGATGAACAGTTCAGGCGGCGTACGCAGGCACAGGAGTGTCGAAATATGATGAATATGCCGCAGCAGATTGGGAGTGATATTAGAACATCCCAGAAATTCCAACACAGCTACAGTGTACCGGTTGTGAATTCTAATAATCAGCAGGTACAATTTAACAGACTAAAACGATAGCCATTCGAAAGAGACCAGATACGAAGGCCAACACAGCAGCAGCAACAATACGATGCGGGGAAGAAGCGTCAGATGTGTGGTCAGCAACAGGACGAATCTGTACGACAGAAACAGAGCAAGCGTTCGGGGATGAAGTGAAAAGATTGGTTTACATAATACAGAATAAGCTTAGATGAGATTCAAGGTTTTAGCCTCATCTCATATGTTAAATAAAATCAGGTGACGCGAATATCCAGTTAGATCGGTATCCGAAAGAAGTACTTCAAGAGATAGAGATATAGAGAGCCTGCATGTGATATATATTTATTAGAAAGAATATATATATCTGGAGCACGAAATCTCTCAATATGGAAACTAATGAACACGTGAGATGCTTACCAATATGTGTGTACCAGCTTAATAAAATAACAAATTATTCTCATGGATGCGTTGTAATTAAACTCTTCACACTATGTACATATTAGGTTATATGAGGTGTACAAGTTGCATTTGCTACCTGAGACAAATTATCTCTTTAATTCTATCTACCCGAGTATACACTGAGAGATCATATAGCTAATGCGTTCGATTCTACGACAGTTAAAGCTTCGAGGTCGGATAGAAACTCAATCCATCCATGGTTGAATATCCCAATACCGCACACATACTATGTTCGCTTTCACACACGATGTTATAACAACCGAGTAAACACAAGTACAATCCCCGTTTACATAGCAGATTTCTTTACAATGTCGTGTCTCAAATACAGAATGTGTACTACATGATCGTTCATTACAATACAGAATGTTTACCAACATGATCGTTCATTACAATACAGAATGTTTACCAAGTAAGGTTACAATCCAGAATGTTTACCAAGTGATTGGATTATCCATCCATGCTCGTACGCATCACTCGCAAGTAATTAACATTAGAAACCTCCTGTATACGACGTGATCAAGGTAGTCACATGGTGTCTCATACATATTCGTAAATTAATAAACTTTTTGCAAACAATACTACCAATTTGAGCACAGTTATTATCTTTGGAGTATTCGTGTCTATTCGTTGTTTGTTGAAATGATCCAACTTAGGTTTCGATGGTGTATCCTTACACGAGTGCATTATCTTTATTATCTTTGGAGTATTCATGTCTATTTGTTGTTTGTTGAAATGATTCAACTTAGGTTTCAATGGTGTATCCTTACACGAGTGTGTTCTAATGTCCTATCCTTAGTGTCAGTGCTGACCCGGTTTCAGAGAACGCACGATCTTATAATTAAAATGATGACCAACTGTGGCAAGTCAGACTGAAACTGCGTAAAACTGAATTGTAGGAAAGATGCAAGTGAAAAACAGATATACTACAATGACGGATTGTCTGTCATTAAGAGAGACCACCGGTGTGAGATATCTATAAGATATACTGATACAGAACAATGATTGTTTCAGGTATATTAGTCGAGAACGGGAGGTAGCTTGGCCAGTGCATGCATGCTAGCCCCTAACGACAATAGCCAGAAAATAGTGAAAGGCTTATATATACGTAGAGAGGACCAATGCAGTATCAACTGCGGCTTTGCACAAGAGGGTTGACCGTAGTATTTCCTCCCGATGTAGAATTTCTCCGTTTACCAAATTCTAGTGCTTGAACGATTATTCGATGCTTGCCGATGTTAATCTCCATAATATGCCATTGGTATAAAGATTTAAATCTCGCAAGTTTCGCACGTATGCTCCTGTATTTCATGGTTCGCTTTCGTGGTTCTGTTTTGGTTACGTCGTACTAGACTTTTGTGGGTACATGCATTTCGACAAAGGGGGAGAGTGATTTTACCTTGTCACACCCTAAGAGTATCTCTTTGTATGGAGAGACAGACGACAAGTTCTGCAGGATTATAATTCCATGTAGATATACGCCGACATATTTGGTCATTATCATATTAAGAGACATATTGGGTACTATTTCTTTTTGTAACATAACATTTACTAGGGCATTCATTGCAATTTATTCCAGGTACTGTGCTTGAGCAAACCTTCAAATTGTGTATACAAATGTGTTATACGCTATGAGTTTCGTTAACCAACGTACAATCCCACCCCACACCCCGTTTCTAACAAAGTTGAAGCAAAAAAGATCACATTCGTTGAGACTGTAATACATGAACATCCCTTATATGTCATGTAATGTTGTTCCTTCATACGATGCAACCTTGGGCCCCTTGTTCTCCAGAGCCTTCTCAGTCACTTTAATCATTTTTTCAGCTAGCGATGTTATTTGTATTCCATGCCATCGTGCAGGAAGAGCCCAGTGTATCTTTGGAGAGAGCCAATTCACAAATGCAGGCGTATTTGTGTTGCCTAGTAGTGCTGCCGGCTTAAATATACTCAGGCTTTGAAATCCAATCTGTAGTATGAGCGTGTGAGTGTACAGCGTAAGCATGATTGTGTACAATAATGACGATATTGTAGCACAAGAACACATCCTTTCAAACAGCATCACTAGAGAATGATCGACCCTAAACCATAAGAAAATGCTTGCGAATACGTGATAATTATTTATCCGACATAATGCTTTTTGTGAAAACTTGGTCTGCTTTAAAATCCTGTCAGTACACAGGGGATTGCTATCACATTTTTGGGCAACAATGTATAGAGAATTCATACAAAGTCCCGTTGATCAGTTCTAACACTCATTATGTGAATGTTTATAGTATGGCACGGTATGGTTTATGCATAGGACAAGTACAGTGAATATGTAGATAAGAGTTGATATACATTGTGTGCCTGGGCCTGTATATTCAGGAATTAGTTTCCATGCATGCATTGGTGCGCGCGTACACTTACCGATCTCAAAATTTATAGCTTTTAGGTACACAAACTGCAAACTAAACAATCTTCGTATTCGTGTAAGTGAGTTTTACATTACCTCTTCAATGTTCTTTTCGATCTGTCCCTTGCAGTGCACATAGTACCCACTCCCAGCGGTTGTTCCGGTGATTGAAGAATACTTTCCAGTTATGTCCGAGCCAGTGGTGGTAAGAAGAGCACACGATTTTACACCTACACAAGTAAAATATATAGTAAGTAGTTATTGAATATGTACTGTAATTCTGTCAGTGAAACGTAAACGATGGGAAAAAAATGATTAGTATGTTTAAAGGTTGGATGGGTCAGCGGATTAATGATATATATGGTATGCCCCTTTGAATATTGCTAATTTAGAAAAGTATTAGCACTTGCATAGGAGAGAGAAACATATGTACAGACAATACAATATACAATTGAATAATAGTACATAACGGTTGTTCGTACAAAAACAAACCAGCATGTGGTGAAAACAATTCTGAAAGGAATAAGACACAATATAAAAATAACAAATAAATTACATGCTCATCGTTATACTCATGTGAAGTAAAAATACACGCGAATACAAAGCGCATAAGGACATTGCGGGATTAAAACGAAACAGGAAAACATATACTCATTTAGGCCTAATCCGGTGTAAAATGCACTTCATATGTAATCATATACAATATACAATCTATTGTATACCAGGACTACAATTTGCTCTTTTTCAATCAGTCGTTTCGCATCAGAAATAAGGAAATTATCGTCATAACAACATACTTTCCAAAAACCAAATCTGAGTAAGCACCCATGCATACATATGTTCACACTCAACACTGGGTGATTTACACAAAAGACCTATTCATGTAGCTGTATCTACATTTTGAATCTGTGAACCACGATATATATACGAATTCTATGTAAAAACGCGATCCTACTAACCAACCTTCTATTAGATATACAGCACATACCAGCTGCTTTTGCGTGCTTCGCGAAGGTCGTAGGGATAGTCACATCAACGTTGTATAACGTTTCTTTCGAAGCTTTACTTGGCTCTCCTACACCAATAGCTACGTACAATGAGTCTGCTTTTTGGAATGCTTTATCCACCACTGCCTGGTCTGGATGATTCAAGTCAGTAATGTGTTGCTCGACTTTAGGTGAGTTTATGAACTCATCCACGGTTCGTCTGTGGAGAATGATTACCTGAATGGTCGTATTTGCAGGCGTATGTCGAGAAGTCTACATCAGCAGGGCTAAAATCTCTTATTGTAATATATTAAGTACTTAAGTGAACATATATTATCGAAAGGGACGAAAAGCCGAATAGAACGAACAACAATACACATGCACGGGACACGCATATTTTTATACATGAAACCTTTGCACGTTTTCAGAGAATACACGACATTCAATTCGTCTCACGCCTATACTTTAAAAGTGGTGCACATAGAAGTGAACATGGGTTTGAGTACTTCCGACCTTGACATGCAGAGCAAGAATGTGTAAGTCAGAAGTAAACAAAGATAGCATTGAACACGAAACGAACACATTCTTGTCAAGTTTATTTCGAACGCTAAGAAACCCAACCTATGTTCAAATTCGCATATACGTAAACCCTAAACCCTAACTCCTAAATTACAAACTACAAATTTGCGGATAAAGAAACAGGGGTGTCCTCACTTCAACTTGCGTTGAGGCAAGATTTATAGTAACGGTACCATCCGTAATAGGAGACAGCAGCAATAGATTGCCAATATGCTCACAAAAAAGGCGATTTATTGATCAAAACAGTGCAACATGTATACGAATGGTTTCTTCATTTATATACTCGTTTTCTATGGTTCATCATGAAAACAGTTTCAAAAACACAGTTGTGAACGTACATGTATACACAGATAAAAACGCATGCACGTATAATTATACTTGGGACGTGTCCAGTTAAACGCAACTCTAGAATCACTTAAAACCATGCAAAATGCGCCCGCCCATAGCAATCATTAAAGTATTTTTCACAAATTACAAGAACACACGCAATTTCCCTGACACGTGAAACGATTCGCACATATATTTAATTTTATACACTAGTACACATTCCAGAGTAAATATAGAGCCTTGACCTACTGACAGGCAACATAAAAGTTTGAGCAAGTTGTGTATGTTCACACATGCAACCGCATGTGTACGCACCTTTTCACATGATGGATTAGATATTAAGGACCTCACAATAGCCCCACCCACATTTCCAGATGCCCCTAGGACAACGGCGGAGTGGCGAAGGGCTTCTTTTACAGTGTTGTTCGACATAGATTGGGTTAAATCAAAGTGATAGGGGACTCGCGCAATGCCTACACAAGACAGGATTATTAAAATCCTTAAAAGAATAGACCTAGATATAATGCCGGCGTGTGTTGATGAGTTGCGTATGTATGTATGTAACTTTGACACTCAAGATAGCAGCATATGGAACCTAACTAGTGCACCAATTTATATATGTATCTCTTATTTGTATGTCCACGTGTGTGTGTCTGTGTGTGTGTCTGTGTGTTTATGTGTGTGTCTGTGTATATATGTGTGTGTACGAAATTTCCTGAAAAGAGGGGTAAATTGACTAATTGCGCTTATTCATTCACAAATATTGAATATTATAATTATATCCAGTTTTTTTAATAATATAGTTGAACTTATCATTTATTCAAAATAGAATATTCATGAAACCGCGCATTGCTTGGAATACCTAATCTAGATGCATTTACTACATCGCAAAAGAAAGATATACGTTGCATGGTCTACAGTGAAGGATTATCGGCAAAGAGAGATATACGTTGCATGGTCTACAAAATAGTGAAGGATTATCGGCAAAGAGAGATATACGTTGCGTGTACTTGTGTGCAAGAAAGTGAAGGACTCATTATTCTCCCTGAGAATCACAGATGAAATTGATTAGCTGTACTGTGAGGATTAGCTGTACTGTGAATATATGGATGACACGCTTACACACTGACAATATTTCTTTCAACCAGACCATCACAGTTTTCTAGATACTCTTACCAGTAATATGAGACGAAAGGCTTAGCAGTGTAGGTACGGAAGAAAGTGGGTCTTAAGAGTATCGGATGTTGCAAAGGTCATGGACATTGTACGGATGAGCTATGATGGATAAAATCGACTCCCATCAACATGGATGGCTATTGTAATCAGATGACAATTAGTCTTCTAATGAAGAATATGGATACCAGAAATTCTATATACTGTATACACATCATATGCATCTAACTGTAGCCTCAGAAGATAGCACATCCATATCTATTTTGCCTAGATTGTGCCCACATATTTACTTCCCTTGCACTTGAGTCGATCGATACCTGTGCATGAGATTTGTGTATATGTATAGATGATATAGTGACATTTAATCGTTGGTTATACGTAATAAACTTGAGTATGTATGTATGTATGTATGTATGTATGTATGTACGTTCGTATGTTTGCATATAATATACGATTACGTATGTATGAAATACAATGAATCAATGTTTCGTAGTTTTTCATGAATCCGTAAGATTTGCATGTATCAGTACCGGTGTGCCTGTTTTTTATACGTGTGTTCGTGGGCAAAATACGTGATTTGATGTTACGTGTCATGCGCGTTCCGTAACCATTCTTATAAAGGACAATGCAATAGCTAGGCAAAACCGGACAAAAGTGACAGTAGACCTGCACGTGCATAGCGTGTGTATTGTATAGAAGATGTTGCGGCCGATTCATTATTATGTACGCTGTACGTCTACATATGTCGTATATGCAATTCGTTAGTGCACGTAGTTCATGTGTACGTGTGTTGAGCATGAACATTGCGGCCTGTCCAGAAGTGCTTGTGGTTGTACCAACAATTGTGTGTGTGTGAAGCGTGCATTTCGTGTATGAGCGGGACCACCCTTCTCACAGATAATCATTGACCAATTTTTCACATACACGTTAGCCCGTTAAATTTTCTTGTGTGACCTGACTTGCCACTAGTAACCGTTGTATATCTCCAAACTCACGTTTATTTCTTATGTTTCGTTTCTTATTGATTTGTGATATAGCAGTGTCGAGTATCACGCATTGACACATAATTACAAACAAACAAACAGAATTTGCCTATGAAAGCACCGAACGACGAACATATTGAAATAACATATACATATAAACAGCTATATTCAAATTCAGTTGATATTATGCATAAACAATTGCATGTGTTCGTGTCAACTAACGTTCGTTTGGTGAAGAGCGTACAAATCTGAGTGGCTGTCACCTCGTTTTAGCGCGGAGGCATATAAAAATTTCTGCTTCGTTCGATGGAGTGCAGTGTGCACATATGAATGTGGGAAATTCTGCGTACTTGCCTGAACGCAAGTGCTACATATACATGCAGCCACAAGAGACAATCAGAACCAACTGCGCTTTTAAGGAAAACGTATGACAGAAGTAGTAGGTTTGGAGCGCTCGTGTAACGAAACTATATATACGCTTCTATTCGTATTATTTGGCTCAGCTTATTTATTACAATATGTGAATTTTTGTGTTTTATCATATACACGTGACTATATGCGATTGAGAACACCAACCGTGAATGGTGGGTGTGCACCACTTCTAACTTACCTGTGCGTATATACATGCTGTATATGGATCACAGGCAGAGGAGCGAGTGTTCACACACACAAACACGCACAATTAAGTACCTGATATCTGTTTTGGCATAAAGTATCAAGTCAAATTCTTGTCTCTAGGCTCAGGATGAATTGAGCGCAACTATTCAAAGCAAGTGTCGTACTGTTGGAGGTATGTGAGTGCATCGAGAGAATCACCAGTATATGCGCACGTGGGCAGTGTGGACAAGTGGGCGAATGAGCTAACCAAGTGTCGAGCTTCGGTCAGTCAACAGAGGTGTTCCTCTGGTATACCAGTTTGTGGTTATGAGTGTGATTAGACGCTGCACTCTGTCACACGAGTCACCTGGTGAATCTGACGAGAAAGGTGACAGTATGTCAACTTTTCGTTCTAATATTTCGCTCCTTTATCAATTTCGATTTCTTGTAGATTATACTATCGCGTGTGGTACTGAGAAAGCACTTCGGTTTGTTTGCTGTAGTGTGTGTATGTGTTGTGTTTGTGCTGTGGTGATGGAGGTGTAGTAACGCTAATATGGGTACAGAAGGTAGGCAAAATCAAGACAAAACAAATGACGAGCATGTGTTCTTCTGTTTAATAAAAGTTATGAGAGAAACGTACATATGCGATCGAGTATGAATGTACATTCGTCAAATTAGTCATACGAATATCGACATGAATCAAAGAGTTTGCGGCGAGGATTCTATCGCACAACATGGAAAAAAACTTCATACACGAAGTGTATGAATTTGTCTGATAGATCACAAATAAGATCACGGGTCCATGAAAACTAAGATGATAGAAGGATATCATTGCTTCTGTTTATTCCAATATATATTTGTACCGCTGTCGAAGATCAAAATATAAAGCCACTATATTACAAACTACAATCCAATACTGCACACACAAGCCGCTTGTGCATAGTAACACGTTTTCTGATGTGCTTGCGCCTATGCGCATACGCACACGTATTGATAGCCCGTACGCAACACATAACAAATATTTACCACAGTAAGTACATGTACACATTCTTGATCATGTCCACCAATGTACTCGAAAAAAGGTGACCTTTGCAGCAGTTCTGTAAGTTAGTATCCATCGCAATCCCACGTAGTTGTACTCTTGGAACATCAAACGTAGAACTACTGGTCAAGTAGTAATAGCTTCTAACGTTCGTATGAACGACGCTGGTTCGAATCCAGCTACTGACTATCCTCTCATAAGTGAGACAACATGGAAGCCTGAACTTCCATCTGGACTCAGAAACACATCGAAGCGCACAACCTGTCATAATAAGACAGTCGCGGCGGTACGAACGACTTAAAAAGTAAATGCTCAGCCCTTACACCTTCCAAAACATCATATCAAATATAGCTCAAATGAGACTAGAAGTTTTTCGTTTTCTTACCAAGGCTTCTCTACAAGATTGTACGTACGGTTCCATCCTTTCTTTATTTCTAAATCCTGTTGGCATAACCACTTTTTTTGTCCTTTACAAAAAATCCATAACGATCTAATTTATCTTACTATAATTAGACTCCTTTTTTTTTCAAGTATTATAGGCTAGAAACATAATATTAGTAAAACGTAAAGAACCAGAAATAGAATCAACATACTTGAGGTCTCCTCCACTACAATAATAGTGAAGTCATGAAATTACGTACCAAACATTGAAATTATAAGAAACAACACAAAATACTAGCAACACCATATAGACGAAAGTTAAAAAGGAGAAAACAATCAACAAATGTGAAACAGAACGAAACACGCAGAGGAATACACTATCCAGCCGAGAGGACACAACATCACCATCACCAGGACAAACTGTCTTGTTCACATTTGAAAATGTACTTCTGAGCGTCCCTTGCAAAGTGACGATGAAGACGGATTCCCGTTGACATTTATATGTGAGAGAGTGACGAAAGTCCGATTCAGTGAGTGTAGAGTCCACTCCCCACCCGCCAAATCGCTCAACCGACCGACTTACTCAACGGCCAGCCCATACCGCCTGGCCCACAGCACAAACCGTCACACCCAACAAAAAAAAAACAAAAAAAATTCCGTTAATTACTTCAGTGATATACCTACCTACTATGAAAACATGAAAACTGGGAGATGAACAGAAAAAAAACCCACAAATTAAAAAAGATAACTGCGTGCTGAGAGCGAGAGAGAGCGATAGACTCAAATACCTCTCATAACTATACAACTTACATAGATTAGTTTGCAGGTTCCCAAGTAGATCGATGGATCGATCACAACAGTCGCTGCAATAATTCAGCGCAACAAAACTGTCGTCGAGAGAGAGATGAACAACAGCCATAGACCTAGACCTAGAGGTGTCAGAAAAGTTACCACAGGGATAACTGGCTTGTGGCAGCCAAGCGTTCATAGCGACGTTGCTTTTTGATCCTTCGATGTCGGCTCTTCCTATCATTGTGAAGCAGAATTCACCAAGTGTTGGATTGTTCACCCACTAATAGGGAACGTGAGCTGGGTTTAGACCGTCGTGAGACAGGTTAGTTTTACCCTACTGATGAGTCATTGTTGCAATAGTAATATAGAGCCTTGACCTACTGAC
>JAWQFL010000002.1:0-78187 GCA_033442365.1 Creolimax fragrantissima
AAAACCCTAAACCCTAAACCCTAAACCCTAAACCCTAAACCCTAAACCCTAAACCCTAAACCCTGAAAATACAATGAAATATATTCTAATGTACATGTAGTCAGCCACATCGAACAATTGTCTTGACATTGTTAGACAGCAGACTAGTTTTCTGTTTTCATACAAGCCTACTGCGCCCATGGGGCCAGTAACTTGTAGCGTAGGTAGTTAAATCCTACACCCTAAACCCTCAACTCTAAACGAAAGAACTGCTAACAATTTCGTTCACATAAGCACTTTAACAAAATTAAACAAATACTGCCCTTTTTGCAACTCAAGTTTCGTCGGCTTCACTATGTTGGGCACTAACATCCGACGCTATTCTCAAAAGTGAGCTGATTGGTACTTCGTTAACTAGTAAGTGATGCTTGCCTTCATCAATACCCACACTACTAGAGCTTACGCTATCACTAGCCGCTATACTGTAATCGTTTCTCCGTTCAACATAGTTGTCTTCGAACCAAGAACAGAACTTTTCTACATCTTCGAATGTGCTATAAGCGCCACAACTCACACGAACGGTACCCAGGTGCTTGCCCTCCGCCACGTCCAAGTCATCTCCACATGAAGTCTTTTGCCGTGCATATCTTTCAACATTATCTTCCCCTAAGTGTAGGTACATATCTACACCTCCAGGGTTGCAGTGAGCACCTAAGATCAAGCAAATTATAAGTAAGATATGAGCAATTCAAGTCAAAGAGGTTATATCGGAGTATGCACCACCGTATCTAAACATTCCACCCTTATACTCCAGACAGACAGGTCGAATGTTCTGTGTATATAAATAATTCGCATCTACACTATTGTTCAAGTTGTGGCTATAGAACAAATACCTGTTCTTATGTGAAAGCTTGCCGCAGATGATGCAATCTGAATGCCATGATAACCCTGCGGTGTTTGGTCAGCATGATAGGCAGTGAAGGTAACAATAGGACCTTGTACATCTTCTTCTTCCTCCATCTCCCATTTGCCATAAATCTGTACTACATGCTCACCATTATAGTGTCGGAGCTATATATGTGCGTACGGGACCGTCAAACATTGTCAATCAGTATAAACGATATAACATGGCTTTTCGTTTGGGTAAAGAAATGTAGTATACTTTAAATACAAACTATATACGTACTTATCGCACAGAAGCATACCGCAGATAATCGCTTGTACATGTGTCGGGAAAGAGTGTAGGTGTGCTGCTGTATGTTTTCAATCCCGAGTTCACGAATAGCAGAGAACCCGTACTTCAACGCGGCTATGGACAAAAACGATAGAGTTCCATCCTCAAACCTGCATATAGATTGTGTGTGACAAACTTAAGAGGGCATGTACAGGAAAGTAGATGACAAAAACGGTGATTCATAACAGCTGTACACACCTAGTTGCACGCTTCCTCGCGAATTGAACAAAATGCTTCTTCACCGTCGCCAATATAATAGTACCCCCTCCTGTACAAATGCGCACGCGTGTGGGCACATAGCATCACTATTAATATGTGTCCAGACTTGGTGTATAGCTACTGTATCATAGACAACTTAAACATCAAAGATGAATACACACACAATCAGAACATACGAAATGCAAAAACTATAGAAAACGTCTGGGATGATTATACCAAAGTAACGCCGTTGGAGGAGAGGGAGAGTGTCGTTCCTGACCAACAAAGCGCCGAGACCTGAGGGATACCCAAAGATCTTATAGAACGAGATATCAACAAAAGATGGCTTGTACTTGCTTAGGTCTAAAGGTTGAGTAGGTACAAACGCGGCTGCATCCAACACAACTTTCCAGTCGCGACGCCCACACAGGCCAACCTGCAAGAACGAAGAAAAAATACAAAAAGGGGAGAATTGGCTGTCTGTTGATTTTAGAAATCCAAAACACTCCAAACCTGTGTGCGTCAGTGCATCATGTGTAGTCCAATGTAGATGCCCATATACTACCTTTTCAATTCTTTCGATCCAATCCAAAGGGTACTTAACACCACAGAAGTTGTCCTCGGGTGGGTACGCAAAGAGATTGTACCTTCATGCGTGATTAGCAAACAAATATTTTAATGAATCGCGATTAGTAGTGAGTACTACATTCAAAACACGGAAATTGATGTTGGTATACTGTACGCACGCGTGTAAATTGTGTAAATATAGGGTACAAAACAACCTTTTGTGGTTCTTATCATCCATATACGCGTCGGGACCGTTTTGGTCGTCCATGGTTTGCTGATCCCATGAATCAAGACTCTCTGAGCCCGTATATGGGATAGCTGTAGTATGTAACAGTTATTAGCGCAAATTAAATACGATTAAATACCAAGTGTATTCCAATATAACTACACACCTCCATGCTTACACTTGCACTCCAAACACCTCTCGACCTCTTTATCGGTGAGAGGTACAATGTGCGCTCCCTTTGCATACGCGTACTCGCGAATCCCTACCACACTGTTGTGGTTCACATTCAAGAAAGCAAACATAGAATCCCTCATGAATGGGAACGATTCCCCAACGATTTTCAGTGCCCCTGTCGCTCCATTGGTAAAAACAACACTGTATTCTTCTTGGCTCGCATTGAAGAATTGTAAGACAAGGTCTCGAGCTTCATTCAGCTGGGTGAGCGTAGTGCAAAGAAATTATGAATATTGATAACATATAAACGTTGCTCGTCAAACTTGGCAGACTCTCAATCGAACATGTACCTCGTGCTCAGTGGCCATACTAGATGGTGAATGTGAATGTGAGTTGCCGAATAGCGTAGTCTGCAGCTCTAACAGAGCATTTCCAATTTGGGACTCTCTGTATTGGCCAGATCCAGTGTAGTCTAGGTAAACCTGGATGATTAACCGATGGCAAAGGAGTAAACAACAGAATCAGACACTTCCACTCGCGGCATAGAGTCATATATAACTATGTGCACTCCCAATATTGCCCACATACCTGGTCACCCATGCGCTTAAAGTCCTTTGCGCGTATATTGTCGATAGCACCTTTATAACCGTACCCTATACATCGCACACGGAAAATAGAAAAGTATTGAGGCGACGTAGAAGGTAGTAAGCAACTATTACGCGAAAACGTGAGCCAATCGCGGCCGCAAGGTCAATCACTACACATAACTTGAGAGTTCAGAAAGTTGAACCAACAAGTACATTATCACAAACATACATACGCGGATGACCACACACTACTAAGCAACAACAAAATAGTGTACGTGATATATTTACCTCTGTAACCTAGCTCCTTCATAAAAATTTCCTTGCGCTTGGCCATTTCCTCTGCATCAATTGTATAGGCAGGTGGTGGCTTTGCAGCAGGTGCATTGCGGTTGACCCATCCTACCAACTCTGGTGAATCCCTGTACAAAAAATCGTACTTGGATGCATATTCCTAGAGTGCGTGTTACAAATTAGAACTATGTTACCATATGGAAGAAAACAGAGACATTTTTCTCAACAGTGTGAGTATAGTGGATGAACGCAGTTGAAATTTATCTTAAACAGATTTTGTTGCATGAACCTGAATGGCAGAATAGTCAAGATCTTCCTTGAATGCGTGGTATAAGGTTAGGACTGCGCTTGCTCTCCTTGTTGTGTTACATTGGATAACTGTTGGACGGGGCAGCTCATTCAACTTCTCAACTAGCTCTTCAACTGTACCAAGTCGTCCGTACGTGCGTTCGGAAAGCGCAACATTCACAAACAAGATTCCATTTTCTTCTATTCGCTAAAAACAAAAATAAAATCGAAAAATATGGGTTTTAAGATACACTGCGTCACAACAGCGTACATTCGAGACCTTATTCAAGAGAATTCTTCCACTTGCCTGGATCGCTCCATTCTGGAAAGTGGGATGTTCCTGGTCATCCACATCTTCCGGGTCACAAACGAACAACCAAGACTGGATGTGAAAATCATTCTGCAACTCAACCACGCGCGATGTCCCGTCAGTATCCACTAGTACGAACTGCTTGTCGTCACAGATGAACTGAGTGGGTTTATCGCAAACTATAATTGTGCAGACGTAAGCAAAAACAATACGTGAACATTCTGTTCAAAGGAAAAGACAAGATTTTAAAGGGTTGAACAAAAACATTACGCATGCACCTGTGTTGCACTCAGCCGACGAAGATATCATTAGGAATAGTCTTAGGACTCAAAAACTGATTAGTCACGGTCGTTCGGTTACTATTGCTTCTGTGTTGAGATTAACAAAATCAGTGTGTGTGTGTTTGTGTGTATGTTTGTGTGTGTGTTTGTGTGTGTGTACGTGTATGTGTATTTGTTCGTTGTTCATTATTCATTGTTCATTTTATGTTTTGTGCGAGATGAAAAGTACAATTGGGTTGGTAGGATGAATGGTCCATAGCGATTTAATGACGATATGGGCAGGTATGGCGAAACTGCACAGTCGACGAACTGTAGGGTAAAAGAATCACTTCATTGGTTAAAAATATCCATCCATTAATCAAATTGATTATCATAGTGTGACTGGACGGACACGCATCCAACTACTCACCAATCAATAAGGGACACGGATTATACATTTATAATATACTTAAAAGCACAATTTAAAAGTCACTTTAATTCCTGCTGACATACAGACAGAGTACTTATATTCAACATATATTTAAAATTACCCAACCAAAATACGTTCGTATGACGCTATTCCTTTAACGAATTGGCGTAAGTATATATATGTATGGATTAATATGAAAAGGAGTTAGATAAATTAATTGATAATTATATTATTAGTAACTCTAAATGTTTATGTATTGCATGTTTAATCAATTAACCGTCTGTCGCAATTACAAATATCGATCAAGTGCAGTATCATCACCCCATATTCATCGTGGAACACTTCCAATAATACGTATAATACATTTATTGTTCGTCATTCAAACCAAACGAAGAATGTAATTTTACCATTCTTCAAGTATCCTGCGCTAACTACGAGTCACCGAATGCACTTTCTCCTTACAACTGAGCAATCAAGTAAGGGTTTAGGGTTTTTCTGGCAGACTGAGTACTGTACTTAACCGGTTTCACACCCTTAGGGTATAGCAGAGTAATATAGATACATGAACTGACGGTGTTAGGGATTTCCGTTGTCCATACTTTCGACACAAATAGATGTAAAATCGTCCTTGTACGTATAATTGAACTTCTTTGTAAGTCAAGTACGTGGTCAAGGTATTAATTGGATGGTGACCCTCTCCGTCACAATGGAGGTTGGTCTGATGTTATATGATATCGTGTTTTCTCATTTGCGATGCTGCTACCTGTGGTTATATGCTAATAGAAGTGTTCATTAGATGTGATACTTCCCAACAACTACGCTTGTAAAGTCTTCGAAGATCTAGGTTTATGTTTGATAGTATATAAACTGGTCCTCAATGTTATTCCGTGTGCAAGCAACGTACTTTGTACTTACTGCGACTTCATCTTTGAAAGCACTCTTTTTGGAGCTTCAGCCAAGTAAATCTATTGCAGTACAAGACAGACGGTGTGGTCCATTTCATTGTAGAACAATCACATGAGAGTACTTTAGAAATCAATTTGCCGCTACACAGTAAATAATTATGCAGGCATGTCCTGATACCAATGCAAGCCTCAGCATATGTTACTCAGGTGCTTGCGGACTATAAAACATAGTGACCTCTTACATTTTCAGAAGGCATACCTCGTGATATATTGGTAGCATGTCTGTTTTGTGCGAATAGTGTTATAGGAGAGATGGAAGTAGGGTTTGCCAATCTGATCTTGGCAGGGTCTTCGATGACCTAAGGAGAACTGAACTTGAAGAGTAATGTCCAAGCGTCACAATATTATATGTACTTGACGCCTCCGTCTACCCTACCAAAAACAATTAATGTACGTCCGTATATGGTACTGTATAATATGTCATAGTGCGAACACTTACAACTATCAAAATCTGGACCACCCGTACTCTGGCCACGGGTTTTATTGCAGCTTGAGTTTACCTCATTACTAAACACACTACTAGTACAGGCGATTGTGCGTGTTCGTATAATTAACAATGGTGTTTTGTGTGTATGTCTCTGATTTGATTTTATGTACCTTGTAATCTGAGCTCCGTATTGAATGGGATGACGAGTGCAGTGTTTAAACACTTTTAGTTTCCAGTAACGTGCATGATGGCTTTTCTTGTGTAACGAGGTAAATTCTAGCAGTAGCGTGTATCACTGGATTTCTTGCACCTCAGAAGTAGGGAGCAATATGTACGAAAAAATATATATACCTTGAATCTTGAGAGAAGGGCTGATCGATTGCCTAGAACAGTGAAATCGTAGAGAGATCGCTTAAACTTGTAAGGTAGCCCTCGCATGCAACCTTTTCTGTGCTCGCAAGTAGAAAGTCTGTCGTACACCACTGCATACTTTACTTGATTTGACTAAAAACATTAGAACTCTTCGTTATGTACTTAAGAATTTTCAGTCTGAGAGAGTGCTTACAATTACTTGCATTTCAAATTTCAATGTTAATAAAGTAATTACTTAAAATCCTATAAAGGAATTGATATACGTTACCGCCTTTTATAAATATTCAAGCTACGTAAAGTGGATATATTTGCTCATTTAAGTATTTTCATGTGCTATCGGACTAATTACACGACTGTCAGATCTACGGACATTATAGGAAATGCGCCGGTTTCCTATTTTGTGTATCATTCCGTTTTCTTTATTTTCTTCATGTCATGATCATATTGATGTGTTTTGCTAAATGTATTCAGTAATTTCTGTTCTCTCTCGTATACAAATTAGTTTACGGGAGAACGCGATGCAAGAAAATACGGAGATAAAATCTGTGCAGAGAAACACAACAATGAGACGTAAGTTTTTATTCTGTAGACGGTCTATTGTGGTCCTTCAAGTATTCAACAAACCATATTTATATATCCGTATCATACAAAGTTTCTCGATAATAGGTTCGCGCGCTACACTATCAATAAACATACAAAAAACTGGAGGTGGCCTTATCTGTTTACATTCCTACTTCTATACTTACCTCTTCCCCAAATTCAAGTTTATATGACAAGACGGGTGAGTGCTAGGTGACGTGAGTGAGCTTGTCGAAGATTGTACAATCTGTTGCTAAGATAGTGATCGAGAGTGAACGAAGTGCGAACTGCAAGAAGGACTTCAGTCGTGTGTCAATAATGACGTATTTATGTGTGTACTAATTGAAACCTTCTATGTGAGTAATCAATCCTACGAGTCATCCCAAGTTGTGTGAAAATTACGATGTTTGGTACCATACATGGTGCAAAACTATTCCTCAATCGTGCAATGACTTGAGACAGATTGCTCACTTGAGAGTGTATGAACAGGATGGACAGCAGTGACATCAGGGAATTGAAGTGTAACCCGCCAGCCAGCCAGTGAGACTATTATAATTGCAGATAGCACTACTGTCCATGTTTATCAGGCAAAACAATACACTGTTAACCTGTTCGAAAAGCTTGTATATGAAATAGAGCACCCCAGTTTCTTAGGCTGTCAAAACTATATGATCTTCGTATCCAATTAAACGCTTCCGACATAGGTCGTGTTGTGATTTCTGAAGAGATAGTAGGCCTCAACGATTTGTGTTATTTATATACTACACTAACAAACAAGAACACGTGTGTTGTCTTAGACTCCCCTTTTATGCAATATCTCATATTACCTTGTCTTCCTTTCACCTGATTGGTAATGCGTCAATCTACTGACGAAAATGAAGCAAATTTCACTTTCAAACCTTATAAGCCACAGAAGAAGCCATTCACTCACTGACTCATTCAATCACTCAAGTCGTTCGAACTGTTCAAACTGTTCCCACAGTTCAAACTGTTCAAACTGTTTATTTCAACGGTATCTGTCTGTCTTGCGTTCCCACTCTTCCTCTCTACCTTCCTTCCTTCCTACACTCTGACCCCTTCCTTCTAGTCCTCCTTCCCCTCCCTCCCTTGCAACTCGGATTCATTCTCCCCGGCCGTTCTATAGTATAAAGTCAAATGAATGGCTTAAGTGCTCTCGATCTCACACATATGCTCTTACAGCCCTGTCGTCGCTCTCACCTCTATAAAATAGTGATGATATGATAAATAGTTTTTATTTTTCAAAACCCTATACCTTAAAACCGCGCAAAGTAGTTGCAGTTGTAGTGGAACAACACAGACACACACACACACACACACACACACACACACGCACACACGCGCGCACGCGCGCATACATATATATACATGCACATACATGCATGATTATACTTTGAAGCAAAGTAACTTTACAACTGACATTCACCTTACACTTCCCTTTTATTCTACACATAGTAAGCCCCCCCATATTTTTCTCGCATTTCTTTGCTTAACACAAGATGGGAAAAAACGCCTTTGATGTAGTGGCCAAACAGCAAGACTACCTTGCTTTACTATTGCCGAGAGATGTGTTCGTCAAAAATATGTTTGTTGTATCATTTGTCACAATGGTATGTCTGTATCCAAAAATATACTCGGTGTTAACATTTTCAATATTTGCTCACTACTTTTTAGTCCTCATCCTCTGAAAGTACACTGTGTCTCTCATGTCACTCTGACTAGCAATGTAAAACTACGGTGTCTCTGTGCAGTTAAAGCTCAACTTCAAAAGCGCCTTTGGAATATATCTGTCATTGCGAAAGCTCTTGTTTATTCTGACCAAATTTACCTTCAGGTACTTGAATTTGCTCGTGGGCTTTTCATATCCACCACATGGGGAATGGTAGAGCATGTTGCGTTTGGTGAAACTGAAACCCACCACGAAGCCAAGCGATTATTGGGTGTAACAATTTCTGCGTTCAGTGTTGGTCGCCTGTGTGCTAGTACAGGCCTAGGGTATCTTAGTGATCGTGTTGGGGAACGAACTGTATATATCGTCACGTCTCTCTGTGCGTTAGTAGGTAACATCATGTATATCATGACGTATGTATACCCATCTGGTTTTGCGCTAGTGTCTGCACGGTTGGTGGCCGGTATGTCAACAGGTGTACTAGCTGTGTGCCGTGCCCATACCGCGAAGATATCTACAGTAGAAGATCGTACCATGTACATGGCACTCAATAGTGCCGCACAGTTTGTTGGGTTGGGTCTTTCGCCGTTTCTGACACTTTTCCTTACAAAGGCTGGTTCAGATGGACTATTCTTCAACGCTCTCACCGCCCCTGCATTTGTGTTGGCTGGCTTCAACTGCATTGTCATCTTGCTGGTCGTATTTGTATTTACCGACCTCAGTAGCATCAGCAAGCCTTTGTACAGGGATGAAATTCACAGCCTCAACCCACAAATCTCCACAGGTACATTTCACTTATTATCAATGCTCATGTCTAATACGCATTAACAGGTTAACAGGGAAATGCTGCCCTACACGTGCAAAAATGCATATCAATGTAAAGATGTCAACGGTTTACTCCGCATTGTCCCCCGTCGATGTTCGTAACTTGTGAGACTATCACATATGATATGATTTGTTTCAGCTCTTGCAGGGTATTGCTATAGTCGAAGCAGAGAACGTATGCGTGAATATGACAAACATACGCAAGTTTTATAGTCTCTCAGTTCTTTACAATGTTTTTCTTCTCAGATTCGCAAAGGTTGAGTTATCAACAATCACCGCTGGATGAGGTTAACACTAGTGCAAGTGAGTCAGTTGTTGCTAAAGATCGGGCGGATAAGAAGTGGGACAATCTGGTGTCTTTAGGTATAGCATTATACATCTTTTTTAACTTTTCTTCCCGGTGCATTTTGTCTCTGGTCGAGACATACGGTGCTCCAATGTACCTCGAGATCCACAATCTGCCTTCGAAGGACACTATCGCAGTATGTAATTTTTTGATGTTATGTTCGTACGCAGAATTTGCTTGCGTCCAGAGTTTCCATGGTGTGGTTCAGGGTAATGGTTATCTGAATACATATGAACTGGGCCGTAACATCCTGATTTTCACACTAGACCAATAAGGTGATACAAATACAAAAGTGGATTACGTGCATGCAGGCAACACAGGATTTACCTTAGCGATCTTTCTTCATTGCTCCCACGCATATACACAGGCATCGATGTTCTTTGGCTGTCTGGGCTTCGCTGGAATGATCTCATTTGTGATAACCATCTGGGCAAAGCGATATGTTACTGAGGATTGGATGTTGATGTTTTCCTTCGTTGCAATTGGCTTGGGCTCGTGTATTCTGGCCATTTCGGGCACCGCTAAGTGCTCTTTGTTCGTCTTTGCACTGGTTCTAATCTGGTCCATTGGGTTTCCCGTCAAATCCACTGCCATCATGTCGTCTTTTTCTAAGATTCTTGGTGGACGTCCCCAAGGTGTAATGATGGGATGGATTGGTACTTTCGGTTCACTAGGCCGTATCTGTATGCCTTTGATAGCAGGATTTTCCAACTCGACGATTGCATTTGCTATTGGTGGTGTAATGTGTGCTGGATGTATAGTTTTGTTGTACTTGTATATGCGAACTATAGCCAACTATAACAGTCACTACCGAAGCTTGGATAATATGTAGCTAACTGTAGACTATAAGTTAGCACAAAGTGTAGAATATGAACTTTTTTTTCCGTGAAGATATATTCTTGTAAGTATAACTTGGGATGTATTGACTCCTTGGCACTGACTGTATTGATTTTTGCGCAATGACGCAAAGAAGCTACTCAACTACTCGACTACTCGACTACTCGACTACTCAACTATACGCGAAGTCAAATCAGATCGCTTACGAAAGTACTTACTGGTGGTTGCATGAATGCATTCGCAATGCATACTACGAAACTTGATTTTTGCCATAGTTCGAACGAAGGACTATAATATACAGGCAAATATGACTTCCAACAAAAAACAAAGTATTGTATGTGGGTCAATTCTCCCGTTCTGTTTGGTCATACATTTCCAGCGGTAATACGTATGATTATGAAAGTACTTTGCGATGTGCAGAAGTTTGCGGTATTCATAGGAATGTGTATATACGTTCGTGTACGTGGATGTTACACTTCAACATGCTTCTCAATAAATGTGAACAGCACCCTCAGGAAAACTCGCACCCATCTGCTCACAGTACATGGTATGGTAGTAGGTTTTTAGGGTTTAGTCTTAAAGAGTTGGCGCATATGGAGCGTACAACTTATCGAGTATTATCCGATTTCATAACTAGTACACACATACCTGCATTAAGCAAAACAGAAATGTCGGACACACTTTATCTAGCTGTGAGAATAGATTCATTTTGTGTGTTAAGGTACCAAACAAATACATAACACATACGCAGGGAAAATGAGTGTCACAGACGATAGAATTCGAAGGTATGCTTTTATAGAATTCCACTCTTGTTGTTGCAAGTGAGCGAGGGCAGAACACAACGCCAATCCCTGGCACAGACTTGGTTTTGATGTCACACATGGCGAATTTGTGGCTATTTCAGACAGCCATTCAATTGTAGCAATCAAGAGTATTCTCCTCCGCATCTAATAAGGGAGCAAAGATTACCAAAGGGCTGTCGTGGTCCATTGCACGTTTACTCTCACGTTCTAGCTCCACATTCACCATGCTAGCGCAAGACCCATCACTCAGCCATTCTATAAAATCACTTATTTCGTTGTTCAGTTGCAAATTTATATTTGCTCGAACACTCTTATCTCTGTCAATGACCAGATGCGATACAGGTTGTGATGGGATGCCATTGTTATTGAACACGACCATAAGCTCGCTCAGCTGACTACAAACCGCCCGTCGCACACCCGGTTCCTCACTTGTAATCCGTTTTACCAAGAACGCGCCCCTCGCCAAAATAAACAGTCGCACACGAAATTCAACGCATGCTTCATGTACATGATTTGAACCTGCGAGTACAATAGTTCTGGGGTGTGTTACCGCTACACTTGTGCTTTTAGACGGTGTGGGTGTAAGCGATAGCAACAGATGCAAAGCTCTTACTCTCACATCGCTGTCTGGATCAGCCTCGGCAGCTCGGTACAAACATTCGGCAAGAACAGACAGTTGACTTTCACAGCAGCATGCATAACAACTGTTACTTGAAGCAGCACATTTGGGATTAGTATATTGTTAGACTGCCATTATGAGTCTATAATTATCCAACATATGTTATGCCAAGATTGTGGGGAGAAAAAATACACTAACAATAAGAGCAAGTAGGAACAATACATGTACACGTATCGGAACAAATGTAACAACACTCGCACTTTCTTCGCAAGCGATCCGGTGAGCAGCGTTAAGAAGAGACACTGCGGTGGGAAGATATAGTTTACAGATAAACCAAGGGTGGTTTATATCGAGTAACCTAAACGTGTAATAATGTGTATACACGTACTTGCAACAAAACATTCATCCCTTTTAAACACACCCCACATACCGTAAAATATTATCCAACAGTTCAATAGCGGCACGTCTACAAAATGCTTCGGGATCCGTTTGAAGCAAGCACTGTGCTAATTCACAAATAGAAGACACCATCACCGCAAATGACTGCGTTTGACATAGTCGTTCCTCGTTTGAACTACCAAGTAATAAAGATGTATTCTCATCAACATGTGGGGATGAATTGGGCAGTTTTAAAGTTTTCTCCAGTATAATTCGTGTAGGAGGGAACTGCATAAGATCAAACATTGCACGGATACTTGAGCTCCGTACATATGCGTCACCATCTCTACATGCGCGCCATACGCCCTCCACAAGCGATGAATTCGACAATGCGCGAATAAAACCCTCATGTCTATATGTAGTTTGTTCATGCGAAACTGCGTTACCAAAGACACATTCTTCGGACTGATGGACTTCAGACTGACGGAGTGGTATCCCTATGTGTGAAGGTTTATCAAGTGTATACTCAGACGTTTGTAGTTGTGATGTTGGATATTCCACGGCAACTGTGTTCACTGATGTGTGAAATGTCTCTACGACCGAATCACGCACTTCCCATCTCGGATCAAATAGAAGCCTACCCCACACTTCGACAATCTCAAAATAGTTGCCTAAATAGTTGTTGTCGTCTGGACTATGTATATTTGAAGTGGAGATAGCCTCATTCGGTTTGCCTTCTTTTGCTTGTCCAGTATCAGTACAATCACGTAATACCCAAGCCAGAGTTACAGAGAGTGCATCTTTAATAAGTGTCGTGTCCAGCCCTGGATCATCCAATAACCACAAAATTGACATGCATATACTTTTCACAATATTGATGTCGGCGTGGCACGAGGCCACCACCGTAGACGCCGCACGCAGAATGTATCTTCGATGGCGTACGGTAAGTCGCATTGGATTACGTTTGATGGAAATGGACGAAATCAAACACGACGTAAGTCGCTGCTGCCATTGAAGTGGAGCAGCAACACCTGAGGATCCGTTACTTTGTGTGCGGTGTTTGAGTGCTAGAATCTGTGCACTGTGTTGCGTGTTTATTATTGGGCACCAGTGTTGGATAAGCGAACATACGACAGATGCCACCACCTTCTTATCGGGGGTCATTCCACATGTTCGTACACCCGCTTTAAACTCGTGCTGTCTCAGTGCACCCTCAAATATACGCAACCATTCATCACATTGCGTTCCCCAATTCCTAAACTTAGCATCCCGTTCACAACTTTTCCTTACTACATGCACTGGCAATACACATGGTGAGTCTACTGTTGTTGTGGAGTCGTCACTGGCACTGAAAACTGCACACATTACCTCTGATACACATCGCAGTAGCTGTCGACAGGGGTCACTTCCGTTCCCAATCGACGTTTGCAGTGCGGCCACGCAAACAGGCAAGTACATCAGATGTGGTTCTGCGATACATGTAGGTAACATCTTCAGCATTAACGTGGATGCCAGTTCGTCACATTCAAAGTCTGAAACCCTTGCATCTACCCTGGGACAATCCTTCCCTCTATGCAAAGTCTTTTCATTACTGCCAGCTGTACTCGTGCCCGTATTGTCATTTTTTTTGGTTGTTGCTTCAACACCGAATCTGGGCGGGACAATGACAAATGGAGCCAAACGGTCATCTTGAATCAAATCAAAGCACAAGGAGACAACATCCAAAGCCAGCATGCGCAATCGAACATCGCAATCGACCGAGAATGCTTCCCACATCAGACGTGGCAACTGGCTCACCTCCAAAAACGCGATACATCCTAGTCCATCACATAATTTATCGTTCATGCTACTTGTACCGTTAATTACTGCTTTGTTTGTATTAGTGGCGGCCATGCAAACGCACACAACGAGATCAGCAATAGCCTTTTTACGTTCATATGAGAAGGTAGGGGCGTCTGATAGCACACGGGTGATCTCCTCAAACACGGGTGATCCTTCTACCCAAAGATTCGGGATTTTGTGCTGCGATAGTTATAAGCATGTACAGGTAAAGAATGGGATAAACAAAGTTAAAAGAGCACGAATTGCGAAATCATTACTGAGTTTCATAAAACGTTGCTTTCTGGTGTACAAGTCAAAATAACGCATGTGTTACATACGCCACCATCACGTCAAACATACAAGTGTATGAATACTTAGATTGATTCTCAACTCAATGAACAAACCCTACCAAGGTATAATAGAAGATATTGAGGACTTGAACTAGAAACTGGCGTCCCTTCAAAGTGACGTATATACTTCGATCAGACAAGGCAGACGCCAGGCACCCGAACACCATTTTTTCTCGCTCCTGAAGCCATGGCACACTTGGTGGTACTTGATGTTTTGGTAACACGGTAGCTCTTTGTATGCATGCTTGTGCACACTTGATACCGTTGCCGTTGAAGATCGGGGAGTGCACAGACGTGGCAGTACACAGGCATTCAAAGGAAGCAACCCTGATACGTGGCGATGTATGCTTTGTGAGCTTGAGTGCTAATGACAGTGCGTCAAGGTCTGCACTTGTAAGTCGGGCAAAGGATTTCTCATTTGTTCCGGCCAAATGCCCACAGAACCGCAACACAACTGCAACCACACGTTCTTCCGAATGGATCAACCCTTTTTGCAGAAGTTGTACACTATCAGGGTAATTCCAAAATGTTTCAGCAATTGATGTACAATTCTGAGTGGAAGACCTTGCGGATGAACGAATGCATCGTAACAGCCAATCTAGAATTTTTTCATATAGTGTGTCATCAACAATCTTGGTGTGATCTTCTCGGAGCAATAGCTGCAAAGTCTGGAATATTGAAAGAACGGTTGAATTTGAATACAGCTATTATAATGCCACTGTAATGACTTGAAAGGTTTGGAATATATCTACACACAAATACCTGTTGCAACTGCTCTTCCGCATTGAAGACAGTGCTTGTTTCTACATCCATTTCAGTGATCAACGCTAATGTGACTGTTCCAGTTACGTGTTACATAAGCGAGCAGCGAACAGTACATATCATTAGCTTTTAGCTTCACTGCTTGTATTCCTTAACGCTATACGTAGCTGTTGTATTGTACGAGCCGACAACTAACGAGCGTATATGCCACTGACGACAAACGTTTCACTGCTCAAATTTCACTAAAAATTTCCAATGAAACGTACAGCATGACCCCGCACCCTTCCTGGTCTGGCTTTGATAGAACCTTTATCTAGTGAAGTCTCTTGAGCTGGAGCTCAATATCTGGAGGTACAATTTCACGTTCATGCGACGAGCAGTTGGTGTTACGTCTCGTGCGACTGCAGTGCCGTGCCGTAACCGTTGTGCTATAACAGCTGTAGTGAAACACCGGTCGGTACGTGTATAGAGGCGGTGATCATGAGACGCTGGAGTGTGTGTGCCTGGTGCGTTTGTATGCATTTGATTCATGCGTGTATACATACTTGTTGCTTCCTTGCTTGTGTTCCATGGGTGTGTTTCATTTGCGTTCCACAGTGTCTCAGCGGTGTTCCATTTGTGTGTGTGTGTATGTGTGTGTGTGTGTGTTCCACGGCTGGTGGTTTGTGTAGTTCAGAATGTGGTTTTGTACACCAATCAAATGTACGCTACTAAGAAATGAACAGAAACCCTCTCACTCACTGATGGAAGCATGCCTTTACATGAAACAAACCCCTATAAACTATCTGTGTTTGTCTACATACATACACTGGATGACACTATGTTGACAATTTCATTTATTTACCGTTCTCGTTTGGCGTAGCTTTATGCAGATACGATCGATCGAGTTTCATGGAAGCGAAAGTTATCACATCTATTTAACCCCACATTATGATCACATGCATGCGGAATCCCATAACATATTTCGCATAAACATAATATTATGAAGCACGCTCCAGACAAGAAAGAAATTTATAAAGCGCTCGCATGGAATTGTTGATGTAAGATTGAGATAGTAGAAACACTTCTTTGTCTCTTTGGTTACGATGGATCTCAACATCTAGAGAATACATATTAGTTTGCTTATATGACAGCCGGACACATTTCTTGGATGTTTACGAACATGTGTAATATAAATATTTATTCTAAACTGCATGCCATAGTTTTCATTTTGTAGCCGTATAGTTGTATTTGTGCAGACTATTTTGCGCAATACTATTATCGAGATTTGGACTAGTACTGAGCACCTCATGTTTCCACTATATATACCAGCACGGATTTCTTAATCTGTCAACGTATTGTCATGTATAAACTAATCGCGTATTTCAGAAAAGACTTGCGCAATCTTGTATATACTTCATGATCATGCTGTTCCTTCTTACACCAGACATATAAAATGCCTCTATTTTATTCAGTATTAAGCGATAGGCTGTGTTTCGTAATTTGTATGAAGAGATGACATGACGCTCACTGCGGATACAGTTTCCATAGTCAGAGCCGTTGCAATCACTTTAAGAATATCTTAATGTAAGCATATATAACGTTTCACATTGTATATGTGTTAGTATATCTTCATGCTTCTTTATCGGCGTCATGTAGAAATGTTTAATTCTTAACGTGGACACTGTCAGTCTTACATTGTATGATGTAGTTTTCGACCATTCGAGATAGGTCTCAGTCCTAGAATATATCAAACATGTATTGATGACAGTGGGTTGATATACCGGGTCTATATTATACTCTTATGTAACTGTATATATAATGGGCAACTGGTTCATTCGACATCGTTGGCCCCGAACACCCGATTCACTACTTCACAGTTTTAAATGCAACCTATATACACTACTGTGCCTCACGCAATGACTCATGTGGTGAGAGATGATATAATTTTGTGTGAATCTCGCTATAAAGGGGCCACATTTTATTTTAATTTTTTTATCTTCCTCAAGATACTACAGTATATCAGATACCCCTGTCTGTGTACTCCACCAACACGTCCTTGGAATTTAATCTACTAGAACACAATGTACTACACCTTCGAAAAAGAATGCTCTGATTATCCTTACAGCATCAAGCGTAAAGAATACGATTTCTTAATAACTTATTTCTTGATTATTCTTGATAACTAGACTCGTTGCAGCCGCCGACCAGCCTACCATAGGTCACTATAATCTATTCAAGAATATCATGATTTTTGGTATTGTATGAATGACGGCCATTGAATCATGTGAATGCGAATCGGTTTTTATGCAGGTGTTTGTAAAAGCGTACAAGTCTGTATCCACCTGAGCCAAGAATTAAGAGTTTCATCACAGCAATGGGACGTTGAAGTGCTATATTACACAGGAACTCGAAGCTTTTATCACCCGTTATGTATTATTGGCTCATTCTTCCCGACTACCGTATATGGACACAGTTGCGAAGCCAAATGCGCAAGTATTCCAAAATAAATTGAGCATACAAGCACCCAAAACCAAGTATCATCTCGACTGTGCTCACTACTATACTAAATAGCATTCAAGGGTAGTAAGAATTACTATTGAACGTAATTTCATATTCATAATGTAGAACGGATTTAATTACACATCTCTTCGAAACTGTGCCTTGTCAGTTGCCTACGCATACGTAATCGTGTGCGTACTTCTTAATACAATATGAATTTCTACCTAGTTTTGTTAGTAGTAGTCGTCATACATTTGGCTTCGGCCTTCCGAGCGCCTCGTGCTGTTTCAGGAATGACTATATCTACTTATAACACAGGAATGTTTGCCACCGTTGCACATTACGATACACGTCGTTTGCAAATGGTCACAGCCCTTAAGCAGCAGATCAACTCAGATATCTTTTGTCAAAATGGTATGTATCAGGTTTGTTCCTGCCAAGCAGGCGTAAAGCTTACATGCTTACTACTGGGTAAAGCATCAGAGTAGATTGTACACATCAGTCATGAGTGATACTGTTTGCTTCCTTTCTGTTGCCTGCCCATACTCTATTTCGATAGAAATGTGGTACAAGCAGGACCTGGATCTCCTGCTTGCCGATGATGAGTGGATTACTCGCTACCCTTATCTCTACACATTCAACAACGATGAGATGACCGCTGGAGAGAACGGAAAGGATTTGCCATCTCTCTGCCCTACGGAAACTATGCCCACACTGCTCAAACTAATAGGACAGGACGCGTGTCAACAGCTTTTCAAAGCTGCGACTAATATCACTGGCAAGGTAAATTTCAACGTGTGGTGTCTAACCCATTTTTTTTTGAATGTACGCACTTGATTAGATTCATGCATTGAGCACGATACCATAAACTGTCACACTATAAACCCGCACAGGGATACGAGGATCTTAGAAACGATCTGTTTTCCATGTTGGACTGTTGGAAGACAAACGATCCTGAGTTATTCAATTCCGTTTATGACGACAAAGCATGCTATGGATGTCTCATAAATGTTGGTACAACAGGTAATATTGCAGGCATGATAAACTGCATGAAGGGAAGCTCGGCGACAAACCTCAACGATCAGGCATACGAATCCTTCCTATATGGGCTTGCGTTGTGGTCCAAATTTCCTATGAACGAGGCGGCCGGTAACGAGATGACATGGAATGTTGTACCCCGGGGATACCTATCAGCTAACTTCGAGAGTTCCACTGGCAAGGTTGGTATAATCTGTACACACGTGGGTGTAGAGGGTCCTGAGCAACAGGACCAATTTGCAGAGATTACTCAGTTCGTCGAAATAGAAGAGGACAAAGGCATTGCTGACTGGATTCTTGCCGGTGATCTCAATTGTGGGCCAAAGAACGCCGATAACACCATTCAGGAGAATCCAGACCGTGAACAGACTAATGGAGTATCATCTATGGAAGTACTTAGTTATCTAGGCTGGTGGGATATCTACTCGAACTGCTTGGATACGGTAAGTAAAACCATGTGATACTAAGTTCGGGTTCTATTAGATACGCAAAGTGCAAAGACACATGCACCCGATATTTGTACTCCACTTGTTTCTCTATTCATTCTCATCCAATGTGCTTTGGATTATAGCCTATGCAAGCGACCTGGAACATGCCCACAAAAGCGATGCAATGGAATGATGGAAACACCAACATTTGCGGTCACGACACCGGAATTGATTGTAGCACTCTTGGCGAAAACGATGAGCGTGATATGCTATTGGATCACATTATGGTACGTGGGGATAACGCGTTGACTGATCCTTCCAAGTACAAGTGTAATCTAAAACTGAACAGTACATACAACGGCAATCACATTTCCGATCACTATGCAATTCACATCGAAATTCTCTAAACTGGATACTGAGTGTTGATGTATTTAATTAAAATCAGTACATGTACAAAAAATTATTGCATTTCCGATGCGGAAATGAAATGTGTTATATAATAACCCAACCTGTAATGACCTACGGAAGTAGACGGGAATCCTAAAAAACCTATATAGTAGCAGAATAATCTGTCTACGGCACAGGTAGGACGTAATAAGAAAATAGAGTCTATGCAGAATAACACACCAATACGGAAGATAAAACTTATTGTCATAACAATATCACAGATAAAATACTTCGCTGACATTTGCTGTGAATTACATGAGCAACTAGTTATACGGGAATTGATTCCGCACACCCTGGGTATGACGTTCGCGAAAGTCAGTATTCGTGCTTACTAGTGCAATGGAACACAAAATAACATAGCACTAAAATATTGAGGCTTGCCAACTCATGGTAGTGAATAGAAGGTAAACTAACGTCACCCTATGTCGGAGAAAGATAAAACACACAGTAAACCCAAACACCCATCACAAAACTGAGTACTACGCACGGCCGACGAAGAGTTGATATATAGTAATGGTGTTCCGCGGCGGGGTACTACCACACTGAAGATTTTAACAACGTTTCAACACAGTCGCACAATTGAGAGTGATGTATCCCATTAATCCAGTGCGTTTGGAAGGAATAGTGTAGATATTACATAAAACATCAATTCCTCGTTTGCAATAGAAGAATAGGAATATGGCTCACACAGAACTGGAACATATACTTAAATCAGTGTGGAGTGAAGGGATTCGGCCGTCAACTATTTCTGTTAGGATATATGTTGTCTCCTGTAGTTGACGTCGAGAGATTCAGCGGTAGGTGGGGTATATGATTGTTTGTTACCGGTATTAATGTGTGCGTGGTTGTGGAAGTAAAAAGTAAACAAAAGTAAACAAAAACAAAACCGAACGAACGAACGGAGCTCTTCACAAAACCCAATCACCAACTGCATTCTACACCACACTGGCCCTCGTCCACACATCGCGCATGCACACGGTCCCCATGCACACACCCCACATCACATGCACACAGTCCCTATGCACACACAATTCCAATGAGCGTGTTCTCCCATGGAGTTTTGTTAGTAGTCTGTTCCTTGGAGACTTATAGAAAACAGAGTTCGACCTTAGTTACTTGATTTGCAACCTTAATTTGTGCGCAATGCTATGGCTCCAGAACGAGTTTAGGGGGTTAGGTTTGGGGTCATGATTTATACCCCCCCAAAAAATATATAGTCGAGAGTGCGAACGTGAGTAATCGTATTTGACAGGCCAACATGTTAGAAGCACATTCGGAGTTTTTGGGTGGTCGTCATGTATATTTTGCGGGAGAGATGGTGAGGGTACGAATCGAATTCCATAACTCGTCGAAGGAGAGAGAAGAGACCGTTCTCTGGACTAGTGCACAGCTGTACTCTTTACAGTCTCTGGCCAAACGCTATGTAAATCTTAACGCTGTATCACTTGGTAGGAGAGCATCTTCATATAGTTCTGGATCCCCATCCGATCAGCCAACGAGCCACCTTTACACATCTTTTCTTACCCCCGAAATTGAGTTTGGTGCACACGCCATCCCAACCACAAACACAGGAATGGTATCTGCTATGGGTATAAGTCATGTGTACACACTTACACCAGAGGTTTTATGCTGTGATGTAAAATTGAAGCCGGGTGAGACAAGCAATAGCTTTTACTATACTGCACAGATTCCATACGATTGCCTACCTTCCAATAGTGGAATAGCGGTTCGAGTTAGCCATCGTGTAACTTTATCTTTTCAACGTAAAGATGGTACTGTAACCCATCTCAATCATTCATTGCGTGTGTTCGTGCTTCCTACTAGTATATATTCGATTGAGAATGATGCGAATAAACACGACAGCGCCAGGATGCCAGGCGACGATGACAGGTACGGTATGCACATCCATTATCATCGACGTATACTTACAAAGCTAGGTACACACACATGTACACACATGCACGCCAAATTAACACAATGCTTCTTGTATGTCCCTTTGCGACGTATGTCAACTAGTGAGTACAATACCTCCCATAGTGAAGAAACTGATGAAGAGGCAGAATTGGACGGCTCGCGCGGATGGCTGGATGTAATTCCTGCGTTAGACTCTCTGTCTGAGCAAGTAAAAAATTTCAATTCATTTGATGATGGTGAAGGGATATTCAGGAAAGTAATTGATCGTGCAAACAGTCGTTTGCGACATAGAGACAAACTCCACATGCTGCAAATGAATGCGGCTGTTGACTCCCCGAATTTGAGTATGGGTTCTGACCTTAATATAGCGGCGTGTGTGGACGAAGGCTTAGTAGGAAGAGCTAATTCAAGAGTGAATCAGCATGCGCAAACTCAAGGAGAACGTGTATGTGTGACTCAACAGGCGACTATTGGGATGTTGTCGAGCGAATGTGCAGAGAGAGAAAACATTCGTGTGCTGAAACGGACACTTCAACGGTTACATGCACATGTGGCACATGGCAGAGTTTCTTCGAAATATCGTATTTGTAATGGTGATGCAAAAGTGGGGACATTCACGATGTTTAGACCCAGCTACTGTTTGGGTGAGGAGGTCATGGGCCAGTTCGACTTTACTGGGGCTGTACTCTCTACTTACATGGTACTGCATCTTTTTTTTTTTGTGTATACTTCGCAGTATGTGTACTAATGCGTGCGTATACACGAACGCATGTGTGTCCACTGGAATTTGTGCGGTTGTGAGTGCGTGTGAGTGCATGTACGCGTGCGCGTGCGTGTGCGTGTGCGTGTGCGTGTGCGTGTCTATGCATGTACCTTTTGTGAGCGTAGTGTAAGTCATGCACACGCATATATATATACTCGAACGTGCATATAATCTATATACCCATTGACGATTCATTCTTCTTTTCATAGATATGTAGATTTATTGATACACTGGTACACACGCATATGAAGTGTAATCAATTCCCAAATGCATTTTTCACATCGCACACACAGGTGAAAGTGTCACTTGAGGCGACAGAAACAGTATTAGAATCATTACAAACCATTGGCCAACCCAAACCGCAGCCAACACATGTTTCGTCACTCTCGCTGCATACACACAACGTAGCACGTGCGCAACTCAGACTTAATGTGCCTCTTTCAGCCACCCCGTCGTATGAGACGGACATGGGTATGAAAACCCAGCAATACACTATGCTAAAATGTTCATATATTTTACCCGTAAATACATAAACTTACATCATAGAGCTCAAATGCAGCACATATGTACATTAAATAGAGAAAGCTCGTTTATAGAGAAATATTCTATCCTTTGGCCATGTGATTGTTCTAATTACTTGTGTTTCTATCTAACATGCAAATATTTTAAGTTCATACGCACAGTACAGCACACTTTCCTTAAACTCAACTAACAGTGATATGTTTGTTACATGCACGATGTACGGTTTCCTTACTATGCGAGGAGTCGAATACCAGTGGTGCCTACACATCGAGTTTACGACAGCAAAGAGTAAAAAAGATTCATATAAAATTGGTAAGAAACAGTTTATACCAATGCATTTTGTACTTTTCTATAGTTAAACGTGAAGTTGCGGCGCTTGCCCTAGACTTGGGTGTTCCTTGTTTTTACTGCAATCAACTGTACTTTGAGTGAAAGGATGACTAGAGCTCGTATAGTATGTTTAAACGTTGAATCTTACCTTGGAACTGAGTCTGCAATCATACTCTCGTTATGGTTTGCTGGTGCGGTTGTTAACCGTACCCCTTCTGGTTAATTTAGCACCATTCGACTAACTTGTGTTGTGTAATATCTTTGTATGCAGACTTGCCAAACGAGACGAAAATCAACTCTCTCAACGCAATCACCACGGATGTACCAGCACGCGTCGCGGTTCAGTCATTCTCATGGCGTCTCCCAATTATTATTCTACCTACCAACCCATTCAACATCGACGAATACCGCAAACCATTAATGAAATTATTCTAATAGACATGCACACACAGTCCGTACTGCAGATTGCAATATAATATCAACTGCACAAACGTAGATTCTTGTCACCACACGAAAAACGAATGAACCTTTAATTCTGGCTCAAGGTACGGGCGTGGTCATAGCGATTTGTGCTTAAAAGTAAACTGACTTTATTTCACTCCAACCCAGCCCTTTTCACACACTGGATAGTAAACAATGTTGTTTGAATATATATGAAAGAACTTTAACACATGACACTTGCGTCAGTTTATGTTTAGATGATTGTGACGCTACGCCCAAAACACGACCTTAAACTGACAGCCCAGATCCACTCACCCATGTACAAATAAATTGTATCGAAGTGTTTTTGTATTTATTTGGATACAGGATCTATTGTTTTTTCCATGATGATGTGCACGTGCATCACGGTGCTGACCCTACAGCCCAGTTATACTTACTAAGCGGCTTAAAAGGCTCGTCGTACTTCGTAGAAAGGCAGATAGAACAAAAGCAACATGTGTAGTTCTGGTTTTATGTGGATCATGAAAACAATAGACGTGCAGCCCGTGCTGTTCACATCGAGCAGTACAGCTTGAATTAAGATATTCATGTGTATATTTGGTGTTCATAATTGGCGCATGTTAATTGATTGTGATGTATCGAACACTAACTTCACTAGAACTTTCGGGGTTCAAAAGGCCAAGAGCCCATTGGGTTTTGGGCCATTTCGTCTGAGACAAACACTGCCTCTATATACAGTCAATTCACCAACGCATTGGCCATATCTAAACAGCCTAATGCCACACGCGCACCACTAATACACCTGTGTATCATGCCCTCGTTCCTAACATATGCGTGGAATGATAAGTGGCATTGGTGTGCAGTTCGACAAGCCTTATAAGACTGTCTCATACTAATGAGAAAATCAACTCTTACCGACATGTGTACATGGCGCCTGGTCTCAACTTTCGATGTATTGAGTTTGGATGATCGTGGATTTTGTGTTATGGTGTGCACCACTATCAAGTCCTCTGCTTCGTTTGAATTCGCGAATTCTTTTGAATGTTTTATGCTGCTGGCGCTCATACACCTCTGGAGATGGCTTCCACCGACTGCGAAGAATTCGATGAATGGCTTCTGGCGACACGTTGAATCGATCAGCCAACGCGACTGTAGTCCATTTCACGCAATTCTGAAAATATTAATTGTATCAATGTGTATATAGGTGGGGATTTTTATGGGCAGAAGTATGTATGTATGGTGTGAGCGTGCATAACTAGTTATATGTTGCTACTGGAGCACAAGTATACGTACATGCGCTATGGAGCACGATAAACTTGAAAGTAAAACAAAGTGGTGCTGAAGTACCTCGTCCCTTAGTGACCGAATCTTATCCATTACCGGCCGGGTGAGTCGCTTCTTTGGCTCCCAGCGCACCTTTCTGCGAACAAACAAAATAAACCGCAGCATATCACACCATAAGTAGTATTCTCGTGAACAAAGTCTAAGGGGTTTAAAGCGATCACTCATCATGGTAGACATAAAACACATGAATTGCACCCGGCTAGAAGTTTAGAAGCATGTACCTACCACATTTGCCTATACACATGTCACTTACCTGAACACTCTAAATCATATGCATTTTGAACAAAATATACGCATACTCATACACGTGAACTCATTATACACATACCATGCAAATACAAACATACGTGCCCACTTACACTTTTGTGGGCAGCTCAGCCTTTGTGGTACCCTTGGCAGGACGCGGGCCTGGCAGTGCACCAGGCGGCAAATTAGCATTGATTAAGGCCCATGAAATGCCTCTATTCTTCCACCGTGTAGCAGCCTTATTTGCCTTCTTTTTCGCAGCCTTCAATGCCTGAACTGGATCATAAAACGCATCTTCTGGGTCAATGTATGCCTGTATACGTTTTTCCTTTTTCCCCATCCTCTTAACTTTTCCTAAATGCTGTGTACCCGTTTCCTTATCGGCTATGCGGACGATCGTGACTGTCCGTTTAGATTCGCCTGTCATATTCTTTCCCCTCCCCGTTTTCTTCTCTACTTCTGTTGGAATAGTCTCCAGTCCTTCTAATGCCATGTCAAGTTCAGCATCGTAGTTGTCACCCATCCATTCCTTTTCAGCAGTGTCACTCATCACACTTCCACTAACGTTTACAGAGTCCTGCTTTTTACGCATAGTATCGGTTGCTTTTCCTGAAGATAACATTGGCAAATTTTCTTCGCTAAGTGCGGAAATGCTACTTTTTCCCAATCTTACGCGACGTCTTCCTTCTTTGTTGTCTGGATCGAATCCGAACGCTGAATGGACAAATTCGTGCGAAAGTAGTTAGGGTTTGCGTATATCCATGTGAATGCATCAAATTTGAGAGTGAGATACAGATTTGACAAGTTTCTTTAGTGTTTTCTCTGATTAGTCAACACGTAAAAGTACGAATTCTATTACATAATTTACACCACTAAGTCAATTGTGTGAATGTTTACATAGAAATCATACCATCAATCTTCTCCTGAAGTGAAGCTTCTTTCGCCCGCTGTTGGATGACGGGCGCCTTATTTGCAGACCACCACACGGATCTTTGCCTTCCTCGCGACGACAGTTTATCTAATTTCGCGGTCATATCATTCCCCCGTTTACCTTCCTAATACGTATCACGATGGAACAATAGCCGGTATGAGCGATAAGCTATGAGCGAGCTAGATTCAAACAAAAAGATAAAACATTCAACTGAAGACACTATATTGAAACCATATATTTGGTTTGAACATGAATGAAACTTCTAGAACACACTTTAGACGTACATGAAGCAAAATTTCGGAGATATACTTTTGCCGCACATTTACCTTTGCCTTGCCTCTAATCATACTCTCCGCTTCAACAGTAGATAAGAGAGGCGCTTCTACGTGCCTGATTCCCTTTCCAATTCCATGCTTTCTCTCAAACTCCAACGCTTCCTTCTTATGCTCCGGGACTTTCCGAAGCCATTTTTCAACGGCCCGTGAGCGTTTGAGAGATATACTCTGTGTAAAGTGGGTGCGCAATTGTACATGCGCACCCAGACTCGGCAAACCATGTCGTAACAACATGTCTTTTCGTAAAAGTGCTCGGTTGTAAGTGTTTGATTTGTCGTGTTGGTATTACCAATTCTAACCTTTTCGATTCCGTAGCGGTAGAATGAACATGTAGCACAAAACAAAAAGGTGGTAATCAAAATTAGGCTAGTCCAAGTACTAGAATGAATCAGCGACTTGTTTTGGTAAATCCGTGTTGAGTTCCCTTGAACGTACGGTAACACATCTAGTCACTGATAGACTAACTGAATTACGAGCGCGTCACGGACAGACCACTTATTTCATTCTGATGTGAGTGAGTGAGTGAGTGAGTGAGTGTGCGTGTGTGTGTGTGAATGATTGTATGTGTGTATATGTGCGTGTCAGTGTGTGTGTGTGTGTGTGTGTGTATGTGTGTGTTGATCTCCGTACGCAGTCGGCGTAACCACATGACTATCAAAAAAAACCTTTCCATGGTTTTGCCCATTCAAGACTTAAATGTTACTACCCTCGTCGGCCACGTGTTCGCCCATACATGTGTTCTCTAGACGTGCATTCTTTATAGTAGAGAAATGAAACACATTTGAATCCATGCTTCGGAACAGTAGCAATTTCGTATCATCGGCAAACTATGTACATTGATTATATTATACGCATCGGATGTCGTCCTGGCGCTTCCGAGGACCTATACATCCGACCATGGACACGTCAAATGTATTCGTGTGATTCATATTTGAAAGGGTACTACAAAACATAAGAATTAGCTAGCATAGTTAAGCGGCAATAGTTCAACCACACCGAATACTCTTGGAAAAGAGTACTACCAGACTATACTCATGGGTTTCGGGTTTTGGGTTTTATAATCCTCATTCGAGGAAGGAATATTTATTACAATAGCTCACTTCATTAACGAAATGTTTGGCACTACCTGATAACAAATATGAACAATAAACGCTACAAACAGTAACAAAATTAATGCATGCCCAATAGAAGAATTTTTTGAATTGCAACTTTTGTAACCAGCTATTCCAGTTGCAAGATTATGAACTATCCAGTGTTAGCAATTTCATGTTCTCGTTTCAGTCCCATATGAATACGATTCAAAGAAGATTTCACATGCTGTTTATATAGATGAAAATCGTACTCAAGGATACGTCCCTTAAAGCGCACATACTTTAATTCTTACTTTCATTTCAAATACACAGGAACCTGCATATTAGCTACACTATGTGTTTGTCCGTTGTTACAGTTGTTTAGGTTCTAAATGTTGGAGTTGTAAGGATGTGTATTACTATTACAAGTTTCAAGGTCTAATGAAGTCGAGTACAAATCACCATAGAACTGACTGTCTACGTAGACGGATCTCTTTGGAACTGGTGCAAGACTTCTGGGGATTTCGTACTATTCCTCAAATCGTTGTATTCACAAATCAAAGCCACATGTTCTTGTGTATAAAACTCACTGATTCATGCAGATGCGGTGTTACAAGTACAAAGGCACATGTAAACTACCATGGCCACTTTTCTCAGTGAAGATTACGAACTGCTGATAATCACGCACACGCGAAGCATGATCGACGTTGTCTTTGACTGTCATTCACAGACCTGGCAAATCGGCAGACCTAGCCAGTACGTGCCCAACCTCCTGATCTGCTAGCATTCTCACCTCTTCCACACAACTAGTTATATGGACTAGCATTGCCAAGCTCCATTTGATATACATGTCCATGTTTTTCGCATGAACACGTCATGCTTTAGGAATACAAGTGCCAAGTTTCTACTTCGAAATCTAAGTTTGTCAAGCTCCATAATGTTCAGACGATTACGACACCACATTCGCATGCAAAGCAGAATGCTTTAGCGCAAGTCGTTACATTTCCTGTGCACGGATAAAGTTCTGTCTCTATTTCTCTTCTCTCACTTTCGCTCGCATCGCTCATGCTCTCATTCTCATTTTCCCTCTCACTCTCACTCTCGCTCTGGTTGCTTTCTTCGATTTTTTCATATCCCTTCTTCAAAGCCTTTATAGAATTGCAGTATGCCTTGGTATTCTTATACGGGTCGTCCTTGTGTTGATATAAACTTCCCCATGGTATTGTTGATTCTGCTCTCAACGTTCCATTGTCTTCTACAACCTTCATGGTCGCGAGGTCAATGACATCGCTCTTGTCCGTCGGGGTCTCGTACTGTGAAATAAAATGACAGACATAAAGCACTCATTTCTAATTTACCTTGTTCATTAATTGTGCTTTCCGCGCCTGGTCTGCTAATACTTCAAACGCGAATGCAGGCATGTTACAATATGGAAATATTGTATTGACCTGTCTCCTTCAACATGTTCTCAACGCTAATGTCTGCACACTCTCATTTACAGCATCCTTACACAAGTACACTCACACGGAAAACATGAAATGTAGTACATACCCGTTGACAAATATTTCGAATCGCGTCTGCGAAGCTGTAGGTGACGCTCTGACGCATGTCTCCCACATTCAAGCTATCACCATCCGAGTCCGTTTGAGAAAAGTCAGACTCATGGTATCCAGTTTCCTCATCTGAACTCCCTTCTGCGTTGGGATCGGACATACTCTATTAAGATATACAATACATAATACGCATAATTATGATTGTTGAAGTTGTTACTACAATCGCATACTTTATATATGTTGAGATTACAACACTGTTGTCTGAATGTGGTTACAGATGTTGGTTCTCCAAAAAAATACAGATTGGTTTGAAAAAAACTCCATTTTAAGGAATCGGCATTTTTTGACTTTATCGGTTTCAAACAAAGTCAGTTCTAAAACGTACAAAATTGGGTCTATATTTTTAGGATTTTCGGTTTTTTTCTCCATATTCTCCTCTCCCAATAAAAGATTATTGGAACAAAGCTAGCGAAATTTCCTTACACCCATTTCGATGTATCTCCACACACACATCTCATATATACTACGTACACGAAATTAAGCGATTTGTGACCATGTGAGGGAAGGAAGTACCGAAAACTGTACAACAACCTGTATTGCATAGTGTGAGGAACCACTTATTGTCTGCTTTAGTGTTCCTCACCCTGCTAAAATTCTTTCTCTGTGCTACACAAGTGAGTGCTCACGTTGCTGATGAGACATACTTTTGTCATTGTAGAGGCAAAAGAGTACCAAGCACAGATAGTGAAATCATATCCCTTCCAATTATACTTCCAACAGAGGAAGCATAATTTGCATAGTTCAGTACTATTTGTCAATGAATTGTTTATACGGTCACACATAAAATCCAGTGATTTCAGCAACACGTAAGCATGATTTAGCAATACATTGGCAGTCGTGTCAACACACTCGCTGACTAGGGCAAGCGCGTCTCCCTGGTGTTGGACGTACATACAGACATCACCGCAATATCGGTGGCTATGTCCATATCTATCCTCATAATCACAACTAGTTTTTGATCGCAATTAGTCTTTGGTCAAGTCTTCATCAATGTGTTTGATTCTATATTCAAGCCGATCCTACTTCCACACAGCCTGTGGATTACGCGTCTTCACTCAAAGCGCTCATAGCCCCAGACGCCTGGAGCATCAAGAGTCCAGGTACAAGTGCACTATAGGAAATCAAATTAAAATTGACCGATTGTCTGATCTCATGGCCAGAACGAAAAGTAAAAATCCTTTGTACGAAGAAAGCCGTTGGTGTTTTCAACTCATAAGTTCCACGCGCAAAACTCTTTGTCATGGTAATATAGCATCTAGAGATGAGCTTTATGCCAAGGTTATCATAATCGGCACTTAACAGAAGACATTGTAGCACCATGCCGTCTGTGAGACTTAAAACTGTTACACACAAAGCTTCTTCAATGCGGTACGTGCCTCTTCCACACCATTACTTATCTTACAGCAGAAGCAATTCCCACTATATCATTACAACTGGTTACAACTGGATTCATTCGATGAGCTGCTCTACGTTATGAGCAACGAGAAAGTTACGTAAATCTCTATGTATGTATACATGTGTGCATGTGCATGTGTACGTGTAAACCCTTTTGGAAGTTACGTAAATCTCTCTTCTCCACAAACGCAATGCTTCGATGGACTTGTGATTTTGAGACAAATGCCCTCACAACGATAATAACAGTGAAGATATTAGTATTTCGTAATGCAACTCAAGTGTATCACATCCAAATCAGGACGTAGGGGGTTGGAATAATATGAGTGCCATAAAAGTAAAATACAATCTGAATCAACACTGCCTTCAAACAAAAGGGACGCACGAAAGTCTCCGTCCCATTTTGTTCGTCAACATATTTTTCTGCACCCATGTACAATTTGCTGTTAATGAGCGAACATAATCCCATGCACTCGTACAAGAAGTAACCAACAACTTCTCTCTGCCGCCACTTGTAATGAATGCATATATCTTAATCGGACTCTTGTCTTATATTTGAACACAATGTTCTGAAACGGGATCATTTGAGATTAGATATAGGTAGTAACTTGCTCAAATCAATGTTATGTTTCTGATTCGAGTTTCAACAGAAAATAAGCACACCAGCGAAATAGTTGTCTGTCTGTGTACACTTCTTATGTAACATAGCTCCATCATTAAGAGCAACATATGTGCTTCTGAAACCTTCCTCTGTGCCCAAGTGCCCATCTCTCCCTGTATTAATCCACAGTGTAAGTGTTGTTTTTTTAATCTCATCGCTGAGCGTAAGCTACATCTCATGGAAAAAGCAGTGCAAAGCACGAAACGGCCAGTAAACACACCGTTTGTTCGATTATGTTATATTGACTGGTTCATAGTTCCACTCGTCTCGTGAGCAAAAGACTGTAAGAAGGAACGCAATGACATACGTTTAACCCTGTGTGCTATGCTATGTGTGCAACACTAATATCGTTGTACAGTACAGCCTCTGTCAAAGCTATACATACTGTCACTCTATCCTATACCCCCCCGTTAGGCCGGGTGTCGTGTCGTTGGTTTGTGCCTTGACTGTACGTAATCCTTTTGCTTTCATCGTCACCAGTTATACGCTTATTCAATCAATTCCGTAGTGAGTGTAGTCAACTGCAATGGATACACATACATACACACACACATATATATACATACACACACATATATATATATACGTACACACTCACACAGACATGTACGCTCACAAACAGACACTCACACTCACGCTCACATAGACGCACACATACTAAATGCATAGCGACGCGCACGAAGCACAACAACAAATACAACACAAGAACAAATACAACACAGACAGTTTATATGTCGGGCTGTGGAATGGGGTCTAATCGCTCCGTTCACGCACTCAAAGCTTAACTTTTCCGTGTCCAGTGTGTGTGTGCACGCGCAAAGAGATCTTCAAATTGTTCATGAAGGCAGATACAACGTACATACACATGCGCTGCACACGTATATATCCATAACATTATCATCCGAACACTCACAACTATGAATAAAGACAGGACTGTCTCGCGGCCAACCGCTGTTTCCGTAGGGATTGGGGACACAGCAGTATCTTCTCTATCTCATCATAATGTGCAAATACCCACCGATCCCGAACAAAAAACAACGTCTCCGGTGGTACGACGAGTCTCTCGCCGCCGTCGTACGTTTGACTATGTCGGTTGTGCTAGCTGCATTCCCTCCGAAGTGAACTGCGTTGCAGATTGGGAGGAGATTGAGATCGCCGTCCCCGAGGAGAAGGTCACTATGCTTAAGCGCGGCGGAATCATCGTGAATACTGTGGTAAGCTGTTGCAGTGTAAAGTGTTTGTACCGTCGAATATGAAATTTGTGACATGCAAGCTTTGGAGGATACCGTGACCTAATGTGTCTTTTCATACTAAAACGTTTTGCACAAATTTTTGTGGAGACTAAAAGCTAAAGGTACATGCATGCAACCGTCAATGTGCGCAATGGATCACACACATGAACACTTATCAAGAACAAAATTTCCGACAAGAATAGTTGTTTTTAAAGCAGTAGACAACCCGTAAGACTCATAGAACATATTTTTCTTGAAAGGGATTCTTGTTTACATTCGATAGTGTAGAACATTTCTAATCGGTCAAAGCACAACAGAGTCCTTTGTGACTCCGTCTGTGTCTTTTAGGGATGAGTATATCTAGTTTCTGGTACTGATTGTACTTGTATGGTATTTTTTTCCAAGCACGTAAGTCTATGCACTGCACACCACACGCGCATATCACTGGAAGATTTTCAGCGTATATCTAATAATGTTCCTGATCCCAAAGACGACTTCTCTGCCACGATCAGTTGTTTAATGCTGTTCAAAATAAACATTCTTGCCACGGTCAAGTTTCACAGCTCAAAACCATAGTTTAATAAACGTGTAATATACAGGCCGGACACGTGCAGTACGGTATGCCCCCAGAGACTATCAAAGATACGCTCAACCTCGGGATGGAAGTACCCACAATCTATTTAGTGCCTCGTAGACGCTTCGATCGTATGCGAGGGATCAATGTGTGTGAGATGGAGTTTCCTGTGTACTATAACTTTTTCATTCTAAGGAAGAGGGTTAAATTGATCATCGAACCCAAGTTCGAAGTTAAGCTTAGGTCCGTTTGTTTGTCTACGATTGTATGCAGTGCCGTAGTTGGGATTGATCCCCGACTCAAAGCTAATATGTGGTGTTTGGTTCATGTGCTTACTTAAGTGATGTTTGCTTCATGTGCTTACTTCATATGATATGTGCTTCATGTGCTTGCTTTGCAATACATGTACGTTTGTAGTTATGAGGAGTATATAGAATATGTGCGTGTGTGTAAGTGGGTGTATATTTCAGGCAACTCAACCACTGAAACAAACACGCATTTTTCTTGTTAAACTTCGTGTTTATTTTCACCCACAGAGCCGTATTTCAAGAAACATTGTTTGGACCAAAACATATTGACTTGACGGACGAGTACCCGCACTCCTCTAAGAATGTACCGAACTTGGTATCTGAGATGGCACACTTTAGGAGGAATCCCTTCAACCCAGACGAAGATATGACATTGGATACTCTCATTGATGTTTGCATGTTTGATCCTTGTACAAACATTGCAGATGTAGGCAACGGCGTTAAAATTCAGTCCTTGAATGATGTACGTATATATATGTGTGCGTGTATATGTGCTTGTATGGGTGTCTTGTATGCTTGTATGTATAGATATTTAAATTAAGGGTAAGCATGTTTTATACGTACATGATTGTGATGGAAAGGTGGATATATATTTCACTCATATTAAACCCTCATGTGATACCCCCCGCCTATACTCCCATACACGCATACCTCACACCCACACCATGTACACGGCCATAATTCGAACGCTGAATGCACATGTATGTATACACGCCCACAGGAATACATATTCTTTGAAAATGGACAAGAATCTGTACGATTAAACTCGCAAGTGCAAATGCCTAGTGTTGCCCATATCCCACTATGCCTGACTACATACTTCGAGCCGCCAAGGTTCGGTGTGACCGTGCTGGGTGCTTCACATGGCTTTGATCCAGGAGCTGCAACTTCTGGGTTTGTTATATGGATGAATGGGAGGGGCATTATGGTGGATCCACCGCTTAATAGTGGACAATTATTACGTGCCAGTGGTATTCCAGCTGGGGTCGTGGATTCTATTATTATTTCACACTGCCACGCCGACCATGACGCCGGATGCTTTCAGAAAATATTGGACGAGTCTCGTGTAACGTGAGTTATATGGTTTTATATATGTGTGTGTGTGTGCGTTGGGTGTACCACATCGATATCAAACCGAGTCATCACCATGCAGCGGGTAGTACTATGCAACGTAAGTATGGTATCGTTTTTGGTCCAGTAACAACAACAACTGCACACACGAATGTTTTCCATCCGCGCATATGCAGATTCATCACTACGCCTACAATTATCAACTCATTCCTGCGCAAGTACGCTGCCATTGCGGACCTGTCAACTGAATTCCTGAGGCGCCTATTTGACTACAGGAAAGTCATAATAGATGAGCCATTTTTAATTCATGGTGGCAGTCTTCGTTTCTGGTACACACTGCACTCTATCCCAACTATTGGAGTTGAGGCCACTTTCGGAGACAAGTCTATAATCATTTCGGGGGATTGTATGTACGACCCTGTCAAGTTCGAGCAACTGTATAACGATGGAATCATTTCAAAGTCGCGTCAACAACAATTAGAGGACTGTCGGTTTGAGTCCGCAACTCTTATTCTACATGAAGCGGGTGTGCCGCCACTACACACACCCATGGCTATTTTACAAAAACTTCCCTCACACATAAAGAAAAAGATGTTGCTATATCATGTGAGCTGTCGTGAAATAGCGGACGATTTTGACATTGCGAAAGCACGGACAGGTGTGGAGAACACAATACAAATCGACGCAACTCCCCCTGCTTTCTCCAGAGCAGTAGAATTTCTAGATGTTTTGTCATCCAATGAGATATTCAGGTCTCTGCCGATGACAAAAGTCAAAGATATGCTACAGGTATGCTATGACATGCGTATATATATACCACTGTTATACCTATTTCTATCGTGCGCGCACATCACACATTTTTGTCACTAGCACTCCCACTATCACGGTCATTTCATTGTCCAGCGTCAATTGCCTATACTCGTATCCATGCTATGACCTCCACTCTCGGATGTAATTCGTCTTTCAGGTGGCTGTTCGCAAAGAATACTTGGCTGGAGTACGAGTAATTGAAAAGGGTTTATTTGGAGATGCGTTTTACATCATCATCTATGGCATTGCTAGAGTATATGGAGCTGGATTGGAGGCAAATGACCATGCAGCAGGCGATTTTTTTGGCGAAACAGCTCTGCTCATTAAGGGTGGCAACAGAACAGCTTCAGTTGAGGCAATAACAAAATTAACAGTCTGCGAAATAAAACGTCACGACTTTTTATACGTAATGGAAGGCACAGGCATTTTGGGTATGTGTATGTGGATGGCCGCGTTTATAGCCGAGTTCGTTTGTGTACTTGTGAGCACATATGTACACGTAGGCTTACTCTCAAAACGTCAACTAGACCTTCGTCCTAGCACCTTTTGTAGTTGTTGTGGTCATATATGTTGCGTGTGTATAAGTGTGCATGTATGCTTCCTTTATGCAGCGGCCATCTTTGAAGTACACACACTCATAGAAATCCACTCGTTTTAGAACTTTTCAAACAGCTTGTAAATATGCGGCAGTTGAACACATGGAAAGCAATCCAAAGCAACACAGTGCTCGTGCGTATGTCAATGGCTCAAACTACACAATTCCAAGGAAAACTTCACGAAGTATATATAAAGTATGTAATAATATGTATGGCTGACTTGGCCGTTGTGATCAATGATCGTAATGGCACATAGTTCGATAGTCCGTGTACGGTTGGTCTTCTGAGTAAAGAGAAGAAAACACAAACACCAAGAGTCACCCACACACCGCGTCTAAGTACAATTATGACCAATGACATTCGCTAACCCACTTAACATTTCTAATTAAGACGCGGGGAATATCTTTTCGACATACCTGGAGATTTTGGTGCGTTCCTCGTATTTGAAGGGTCTATAGAGTTGGAGATTGACGGAAAATCACACCCTGAGATGTTCCGCAGAGGTGCATTCGTTGGTGAATTTAATAAGTATGGAGAGGGCATCGATATAGAGCATTGCAAATATGATGGAGGTATGGGAGTATGACCACCCGCTTACACACGCTTATGAATATGGAAAACCCTAACCCATACGTATATACGACATGCATGACGGTATAGCATCGGCATACACATTTATTACATTAATCCGTGTATATTGGCTTATAAGCCAGGCAGTAATATACATCCATACGCATGTACAATCTCTGTTGTAAGTGTGCACCGTTTGTGCCTATATGTAGGATAAGTTTGAGATATCGAAAATATGACTCCGAATGTTTCGCATTCTGTATGTGATATGTTTACCTGCCTGGCAAACACAACCACAGAAACGCTCGGCGTATGTACGTACTGTTGTTTATTGTGCATGCTAAGAACATCTTCAATTCTCTTATGTGTTTTGCGTTGGTGCATGTGCGTGTGTATTTAACTACAGTCATCGACCCAGATATTATACGAGTGCGGGCATTCACAGATTGCAGGTTATTTGGGATTACGATTGTTGAACTACGAAGCTTTCTTCAACAGAACCCCGGCCTTTTCTTTAGTATAAGTTGTACTGTCGGTCGTTTTGGCGTGGTCACGGTTTAGTATATACACAGCTTCAACCATATTCCCAGGGTCACTATTAATTTTATCTTACTAAATTAGGCGCATCACATCTCACGTACACGTATTCGAAAGTGCACGTTAAAGGGAAAGTCGCACACACTATAGATGTATAGTAGTAACAAGTGCTTGTACAAAGACTTACATTGGACAACTCGAAAGTAACAAAAGCTACACACATGTAAAGGTTTTACACTTGTGAATGAAAATTCGATCATAAAATTTGGTAAACTATTTGAAGATTGCTAAATACCATGCATTTATGGTAAAGCACTCACACGGATCTGAACTACCTTGCAAAATATCCATTAGACACTTGTCAATTAAAATCTTAGAAGTGTAGAGTCCGTGTTTTCCCAATCTATTTATATTCAAGTTGCCGTGGTATGCTGAATTCCATATATAAGTAGTTCTAATATTGGAGCAGAGTTGCGTCTGTGATGTACTTACTAACAAACAAAACCCACTTCACTACAATTACTATAAATTGCAACCAACAATCACGCACCAAAGATGAACCCCGTGCAGAACAAATAAGGCAATCACTAGTTTAATTTACCGTGCGAGGCATTGTTGATACCACCGCCAAGTACTGCTGATCAATATTAGGGTTTAGTTGTAAACACTATGCTTTACGAAACGTATCTTTCGAAGATTACAATGTATTATCGTGATGGGCCACACTCAACACTAAACTCTTCCTCACGCATGCCACGTGTTTACGCTTCCATCACAGCTCTACGCAAGAATAATCTCTGGCGCAGCGCACATGTGCAGCATTGATAGACATACATAGGTTTATAGCAAGCGTCGGGAGAGTTTGGTGTCGAGTGTGGAAACTAGTAAATTATGTACATAAATTTTATATTTAAATATCCAAATTGAAGGTTTCCGTACGTTGAACAACGTCCTCTTCGAAAGATACGCTTCGTGAAGCGTAGCGTGGTGCGATGTGGAAATTCATCAGTAGCTGTGATTATGTTTCTAGGTTTCTATCGGTCAAGTTACCATCCACAAGAGATTATTTTTCACACGACCTAAACTGTTTAATTGCATCCTCCTGTTTAATTGATAGATCCTATCGGTCAAGTTATCGTGCACAGGGATTATTTTTCACATAGATCTAAACCTATACTATAACCCCATCCCTCCTGTTTAATTGATAGTTCTTTTGTTGTTGTCAAATCATATATATCTATATGAACTAATCATTCAATTCATCGTTCGTTCTTATCATTCCGATCTATGAATGTTCAAAGGATTAGTCAAATTTAGTTGATAGCTTAGGTTTTAAGGGATTAGTTCATACTTAGAAAATAGTTTGGGTTTAGGGAATTAGTTTATATTTAGTTGATAGGTTGGAGTTTAGTTCCGAGCATTCACAGTGAATTAATACTTGTAACCATAGATACGATAATAGGGGTACCTAAACGAGTGCGTCACAGCAAATCGTATACGGTCGCGTATTAGTGAGATTTTCGGATTTTGAACAGTCGGTCGCTGTGATGTGGATTTTGACCCGATAAGAAAATTAATGATAAAAATGAAATAGCAAGAGTAACTCATTGGCGCACTCCGACGTCCGGTATTCGAATTTTATTGAATCCGCAATTCGGCTATCTCTGATTGGAAGCAGAATTAGTACTCTATAAATATATACAGTCATAGTGGACCTATACACAGCCTTTACATTCTGTCCACCCCAACTACGTATGCAAACGTGGGTATGAATCCGGTCTCCGGAATGTTTGTTGGAAGGACGGACAGTTCTTTCGATTGTCCGGCAGTCCTTCTAGAAGTTTTGTATATATTTGAGAGCTCTTGTGTACGATGTGGTGGACACTATGAGTAGACCAAAGAGCTCTTCTGTATGGTTTGGAGCATATTACATATTATGAGTAGTTTAGAGCATTTCAAACAAGCAGTAGCCACTGGGAAAGTAAAGAGTAGTTTCGGAGTATAAAATTAAGTTTCGATTGAATGTATTTTATGTGTACTGGTAAGTTACATATATGATTGATGTTATCGCGGTAAAACGTGGGATGCACATACACATAATTACACATATACACACCACACATACGCACACATACGCACACATACGCACACATACGCACACATACGCACACATACGCACACATACGCACATATACGCATACGCATACACACATACACACATACACACATACACACATACACATACACACATACACATACACATACACATACACATACACATACACATACACATACACATACATTTACACGTACACTTACACTTACACTTACACTTACACTTACACTTACACTTACACTTACACTTACACTTACACTTACACTTACACTTACCCATCATATAAATACACATACACATCATTCACATACACACAACACGCAACACACAGGTTATATTGACTCTGTTCAGTTGAACCAGTCACTCCTAGTCGTAGCCATCTTGGAAACAACAAATACCGCTCATGTCACAATCAATCGACGACAGAGCAATGTCGAAGGACGGGCTGACATCAATATGTTCTGAACGCCTTCCGCATCCATCGGAAAATGATTCGTATGTCAGCTCTATACATAAAGAGGAATAGATTTTGTGCTTAAAACTAGTTATTCACTGTCATACTTGTTTGATTTCGCTGGTATGGCACGGATTTGTAAATGAAAGTGGGAATATTAGGCTAGGATATGGAATTGGGATCCTCACATTTCATAGAGGCGTATCGTATATCGTGTAGAGGTCTAACGTGTGCATTATATATTCAAATACCCACTCACTTATATACGCAGACTATCGGGAGACGACCCAGTTACAGTAGTTACAATTAATACGGGTGAAGATGATGATATTTTACAACAGGATATGATGAAGTCAACAGACCGTATGTTCAAGTATCTATATATCTTTCACTTTCCCTAACAATCAAACGATCGACATTTACTCTCCAATATGCACTCCTTGATGTTCACAAGAGAACTACAATCGTTACGTTAGTTTGGGTCTTTTTAGTTTTTCAATCGCTACTGCACAAACAAAATTCCACCTCCAACATCAATATTTTTGAGTGGTGGTTTAGATCAATGGTGAAAGAATTCTTTGTTTACCACCGTAAACCATCGCTACACTTTAGGCGCCGTGACTATTAGTATGAAACAGAGGCTCGGACAGTCGTGTTTTTTTGGTGATGGATTACGGCAGGGGGCCCGTCCTACGGCGTTTATTGGGAGAATATCTCGCGAACAATAAAAGTGAAGTTACCAGGAAAACGGTATAGTTTGTGTAGTAGTGTTTTGTTTTCGCAATGGTGTGTTGTTGGATATGAGAAGGTTATATTTGGTATATCGACACAAGTTGATAGGTAGTCATCATGGTCACGATTTTGTATATTTACCAACAAATACTGAAGACTTTCACTTCGTTCTGTGTGCTTTACGCCAGTAATGATTCGTAAAAGAAGTCGTATGACCTCGCTTTACACGAGTATAGTCTCTTTCACTAAACTGCACCAACTATAATGTAGGAAATTGATAGAGAAAACTATTTTAGACAATGTGACTGGTACTGCTCGTCCGGGAGAACTGATGGCCATCATGGGGCCATCTGGAAGGTAGGTACACTTGTGTGTGTATCCAAGAATGACACAGACAAGAACACCTTATTATCTACTTGTAATATTTGTATGATGACTTGCATGTTTTGTTTACTAAATACTGTTCGCATGTATTCATTCCTGGCACTCACAGTGGAAAAACGTCTCTTCTCAATGTGCTGGGCGGGCGAGTTTTCGACTACTCCGGCGAGGTAGCGTAAAAATAGGAATATCACATGCAGCCGATAGCAAGCAATATCACGCATTTAAAAATCAAAGGCGGAAAATGTTCTCTGTTTTTGGCATAGAACCTCACACACTACAACAAACCTATATTTACAACCTGTGCGTATGTAGGTGACATTAAACAGGCAACCGCTTAGTAAGAGCATGAAACGAAGGATCTGTTATGTATTGCAATCTGATTTGTTCTTTGCCAATCTGACTGTGCAAGAGACACTGACCTATGCAGCTCTCTTGCGCCTACCTCGTACACTTTCTTGGGACGAGAAGAAAAAAAAGGTATGAGCAACGTGTGCGTGTGTGAAAATTTCAAGTATGAGTGTATAAAATACAACAAAATCGTACAACACCAATGTATGCATTACTTACAAACGTATCTGTATGTATAGGTTGACGAAGTGATTGAACTGCTAAGTATAAGTAAATGTCGAAACACTATCATGGGTAACGCGATGAAACGCGGGATTTCAGGAGGTGAAAAGAAACGTGTCAACATAGGATGTGAACTACTGACTGATCCTAGTGTGATTCTGTTAGACGAGCCGACATCTGGGTTGGACAGCAGTACGGCATACAATCTTATGAAAACTATGAAAGAAATCGCAGCACTGGACAATAAAACTGTTATCACTACTATACATCAGGTTAGTATGCGCATCCACGTACACATGAATGTGCAATGAAATTTGCACTCGTGTGCTCACACGGTCTGATGCGTATGTATACCTGACGATTTCACGTATTTCCCACAATTTGATTTACTAGCCTGCATCTCAGATCGTAAAGCTGTTTGATCGTTTGATGCTGCTAGCAGACGGGAAGTGCGTGTATGAAGGCCGAGCCGACGAGAGCATGTAAGTACACGTCTGCTTATGCACGTCTGTTTCATAGTATAACTTTGGACCGGGGATTCAAAATACGTATACACGTTCCGTTACATTAGCAAGTACCTTTCAAGAATTACGTAAGTCACTACTTCTATGTAAAGTATTCGTTTATACCCACCCGTTTCATTCACGTAACTGTGAAGGAATACACTACAATAATTTTCCAGAGCATAAAAAGGTTACACAAAATCGGAAATATGACTGCATATCCTTGTATACATCAATTAGTCACTGTTGCACTTATTCTACTACAGTAAATATTTCGAGTCGCAAGGATACCCATGTGATGTACATTACAATCCCGCCGACTATTTTCTGGAAGTGCTTGTTGAAGAGAAAGAGGGCACAGAAAAGCTACAGAGACTATGGGCAGATAAAAGTGCGACTAGAATAGACTCACGCAAGCAGAGACGGACGTCGAGTGTGGCTAAGGGACAAGGGAATAACGATAGAACGAAACACCTAGTTAAAGATAGAGAACACGAGGTATGTGTGAGGATTTAGGGTTTAGGGTCCGCACACCCTCACATCAGCCTGTTCAATTGTGCTCATTAACATGTTAATTATATTCTATGTGTATACAGATGGACTTCTCAAAGAATCGCTGGCCTATTCCGTGGCACGAACAGCTTTATATCCTGACAATGCGGTCATTCAAACAATCTCTGTCAGAGATACTCGCTCCCATTAACTTCATACAAAGTATCTTGTTGGCGTTCGTGGTTGGGTTCCTCTGGTTTCAAATGGAGAATGACGAGTCCACCATTGCAGATAGATACGGGCTACTCTTTTTTATTGTGGTATTCTGGTGCTTTAATCCAATGATTTTGGCGATCAACACATACTTTGTTGAGCGTGTGATTGTGTCGAAGGAACGCGCGGCAGGTTCATATCAGGTATGTGTTCACATTGTAGACGGACTGCTGAGGGCGGGGGAGTGCTTGAACGTGCTGTTTAGTAGTAGTAGCGTCGATAAATATAACAGAACTAGAGTGCCCGGGTATACATACCCTCATGTCATCTGTCAGCCGTTCTGTATATGAATGCTGCATAGCTATATCTGCTATTTATCATTTGAAGGTCATATGCTAAAAAGTACACAATACGCTAATTCATTTGTAATACAGGTATCTGCATATTTCATGGCCAAGTCTCTTTCGGAAGCACCACTAGTACTTCTAATGCCCACCATATACCTTATCATTGTGTACCCAATGACCAGCTTGGGTGATATTGGGCGCTTTTTCATTACACTATTAGTTCTACTCTTAGTAGCGTTAGTGGCACAATCTCTCGGATTGGCACTGGGTGCCACAATTCACCATCCACGTAACGCCATTGTAACTGGAAGTGTGGCTATGCTGTCAATGATGCTCCTCGCTGGCTTCTACGCCCAGGAGTCTCTACCTGATTGGCTATCATGGGCAAGATATCTTAGTTTTGTGGTATGTTTGTAATGTAAAACATTTTTGCACAAGACAAACTACGCCCACGAATAGACAAGGCTTTGTGGCTGAGGGTCATGTCTCTCACACTCGGCTTCATACATAGTACGTTGTTATTCGTTTCTCATGTCACGTCTTTCCGCACAGTACTTTGCATATGGTGCGTTAGCAAGAATCGAATTTATGGGAGAACTGTACACGTGCACAAGTCCGGATAAGCTGTCTTCGTTTGGCGATTGTTCAGCTGGTCCCATTACTGGCGAAGAGGTGGGTATATTTTGAACATGTATGACGATGTACTATGAGATTTGGTTCATCTATTTAATCTGTACTCACATGTGTCCAGCGTGTAAATGGATTATATGCTCAAGTTCTTCTGTATTCCTGTTGTGTTTATGCAGGTGATTGATTATCTTAATCTGGATATCCCCACATGGGCTAACATTCTGTGCTTGCTAGGGTACTTTTTTATCTTTAGAGCTTGGGCGTACCTCGCACTGAAGTATAAGAAGTGAGTACGCATTTTCTGTATGCTCAACACGCACTGACACTGACAATAGACAAATACACGACATATTTCAGTAGCATTGTAGATTAAATACCTAATAAAGTAAATATATTAAGAAAATTTGAATATACGTGTTTCTGAGTGAGTTTAGGATGGTTATGCCGACGTATACGTCTGACCTTTTATCGCACGTTGGCGTCCCGGTATCTAAGTAAACCTACTTTGTAAAAAGTATATTCTATTTTCTACATACTTGCGGACAAGCACTTACAGAGTGCATTTGTGGTTAGGGTTATTATGTTTTTGTATATTGATTTTATAGCAGTGAAAGTGCTGTACGTATACCAAGTGCATATAGAAAAAAATCTCATATATATTATAAATGATATCCGGCCAATGTCAATTCAGCAATCCGCAATAATAATACAATTTATACTTGACCTGTGATCGTGTGCCTGTTTAGTTTTCATAATATGGCGTAAGGTTTGTACGTGACCAGTGATCGTCCACCTGTTCATTCGAGTTCTTGAGTAAACGTGAGTAGTTACTGACATTTTCGGTCGGTGTAATAGTCATATGTAGGGTGTAGGGTGGTGTGGGTGTAGGGTTTAGGGTTAAGGTTTGGGAGTGGGAATGTAATGTGGGTTTCCATTTCTGCTGCGGTACTTCGTAGGGATTGGCTGGTTTTAGCGTTGTCGCCATGGCAATTGTATCTTGCGGTATGAACCGATTGCGTATAAACATCGCTGCACAGCACGCAACACTGCTCAAGCACATGAATAGATATGTAAACAAACAAAGGGTGATGTATAAGGTGAGTTTATTTGGCCAACAGATACAGTCCTATGTGAAGCGCACTCACTATGAAGCTCACAAGGCATCCCATGGTACAATTTTTCAAATCCAATCCCTTCTGTTCGCTCTTAACTACTGTTGCAGTCTTATACATCATCGGTTCCTATTACACTTTTTCTACTGATCTATTCGATTTAGAGACGGAGGAAAATCATATAGATTACCATGATTTAGGACTAGAGCCCAAGTTTATACCTCAATTAGATATTTCAGTGATTCCCACACCTCAATATATCCAGCAAAGGAGCACGCATTGTCACTTCCATTTATGTAGGCATACAAAAATTGTATACGAGACACACAACGAAGAAGCAAAGAATGCAGGGAAATTACTTGCTTCATATTTAAGACCGGGAACTGGACTAGAGCTGGCACTCGTATCTGATCGCATGGTGTACAACTGGGAACATACCATCCACTTTAGAGCTAAGCATGAGAAAGGTCCATCCAATGAGAGTGATAGTGGCGTGAAAGAAGCTAATACTGAAACAACCACCACCACAAAAAAAAACCATCATAACAGTACTATAGGTAAGAGGAGTGAGCAATATTTAAACAAAATTGGAGGTGATGAGAGCTATCATATCAAAGTCACGTCCACAAAGGTGGTTATGTCGTCATCTACAGCCGCTGGCCATTTCTACGCCATTCAGACACTCCGCCAGCTGCTACCAACAAACACACTCGAACGTTTCAGTACTCATACATCATCCATTGACGATGATATAAATTCTATTGTAGCTCCACAGTTTCTGATTCCGTGCGTTTATGTTCATGATTCACCAGAATTCCCCTGGAGGGGATCGCACATTGATCTCGCCCGCCACTTTGTCGATGTTACTAATCTCAAGCGTTTCATAGATTTGATGGCGTTTCATAAGCTCAATGTATTGCACTTGCACATGACGGATGATCAAGGCTGGAGATTTGAAGTTATAAGGCATCCGAAACTTACGTCTGTAGGTGCTGTGCGTGAAGAGACAAATGGCGATGGCAAAAAATATGACGGGTATTTGACGCAGGCGGAGTGTGCTGAGCTTGTTAGCTATGCACGGAAGCAACATATACATATTCTACCAGAAATAGATATACCTGGACATGCAACAGCGCTTTTGGCTGCGTACCCCGGTATCGGCACCAATAGGGGTGCTAGTTCTCGTGCGAATGTAGGTACGAATTGGGGGTTGTTTGCTACTACTATTGTACCGACTGAGAAAGCTCTGAAATTTGTGGAGGATGTATTGAATGAGGTTATGGATATATTTCCATTCGAATACATTCACGTAGGTTTTGATGAAATTAATATCGAGGAATGGAAAACGAATGAAGATGCAATTAAGGTGGCTGCTCAAAATGGTCTGTAAACGTGTGAGAAAGTGGAGTGTGTTGGTGATGTTTAATGTGCAGTATCTGTGTCGTTCGAGATTCTTATTATGTATGTGGTTGTGTTTATTAGAATAGGCTTGCTGAGCTCTCGTGTATACAATTACACACATCTGTTCACACATACAGCAACCAAGTCATGTTGTCATTTGTTCAGACTATTTTCTCACATTTGTACTCACGATGCGCACGCGTATATACAAACGAGTGACAAATTTAGCCCATTTCAGCTCATTGTTTGCACACAAGCGTACGTAAAATATATACATCTGGGTACAACAATAGTAGCCAAAGTGATGATGCATCACATACATAAGCGTACACATACACCTCTATACATACACGTCTACAATTTTTCCGTAGGTATACCCGTTGAAAAGTTGGGCTTGTACATGCTACGCCAAATTAACAAGTTCGTTCTCTCTAGGAATAGGAAGTTAGTAGGGTGGGATGCAATAGCCGATTTTAACGGTGTTGTTCCTGGCACAACAGGTAAGGATTTTTGTAAGAACAGCTATACACGTGTCAATTAACTACTAAATTACATTTTTTAAGCAAATGTCATTGTATTTCTTAATATATTCATATCAAGCAATGTAGAACAATTTTCGTTCAACATGCATGACATGACATTTAAGCAAATGTCATTGTATTTCTTAATATATTCATATCAAGCAATGTAGAACAATTTTCGTTCAACATGCATGACATGACACCATCCGCCTCAGTGGTATAATTATAACATATTTTATTTTGCTGTGTTTGCTGTTATGTTAGGGACATATACAGAGATATTGTAGTACACGTACCCGTGTCCGTTGGTTTCCAATGCTTTTGTCAAGGCGTAGCCCGTGTATTATACATTAGCATATACATGCTCACCACTCTCACGTATTACGGTGCACAATGTATTCATACATAAAGTACGTAAGCATTCATTCGTCTGACTAGTATTTAGGACTTATATTCATTGACACACAGTTATGGGCTGGAGAGATTGGAAAGTGCTTCGTGCGGCCCGTGCTGGACTTGACGTCATCAATACTCACAGGAGGTTTACCTACTTCGACCAATATCAGTCAGAATTTAAACTCAGAGAACCAAAAGTATGCAAACGAATCTCACACCATGCTGGCACATATGTAGTCATAAGATTTAATTTCTAGACGGGAGCAGTAGTAGGGTTTTAGGGGTTAGAAAAACTAACAGTAATCCTGGAGCTATTTTTCGTTTACTATTAATTTTTTATGTATAGACTTTTCCACACTTCTACAATTAACAATTAAGCATGTGTGAAACAGAGCAGTTGTATGAGGAATCCTTTACAATTTGTACAAGGAAAGACGCTTACGAAGATTTATATTCATAGACTTATATCAAACGACCTATCTAGCTGTGAATTCGCTAAATGCTATAAGGCAAACAAAAGCTAACCACTTATACTGTCGATCGTTTCAGGCGTTGGGAGGCTATCTTCCATTGGAACGTGTGTACAAGTTCTCACCAATCCCTGATGAACTTGAGGAAAAGTTTCATCATCACATTTTGGGAGGGCAAGGACAATTATGGTCTGAGGTATAATTGCATAGCTGTCAAGAATATGTCTATACATATATATATATATTATGTCTTTTTTCAACACACACTGAACGAGACGGATGTTCTCACAAATATCATTTGTATGTATGTGCAGGTATGCGATACCGCGTATAAACGTATGTGAGTATATCGCTTCCAATTAGCTGTGTAAGAGTACATACTATATGTGTACTTATGATTTCACCCTAAAATTGAGCAGTGCATTCCGACATGGGCTCACCTAATGTACATGGCCTACCCAAGAACCTGTGCCCTTGCTGAGCGCTTATGGAACACAAAGACGACTACAGGCTATGAAGATTTTAAGGTATAGTGCTCAAGCTCAAAAGCGAGTACAACGCTTACGAGTTCTAATTTCTGATTTGAAACTATACAGTACGCTGTAACTTCTTGTGGGCGTGCGTGTCGAAGTATATATAAGCCACTGGTTTTGTGTTGTTATGTATGATATTCTGTTAAAAGTGTTGAATCAATATAAAAAACATCTTCAACTGTAGTATGCTCACCTTTTTTCTTCATATATGGTCAGTATACATGATACAATAGAGATTGTACCGTTTATACTTAAAAATGGATATTCACCCTCACTTTATCGCAGGATCGGCTACGAATACATCTTCAGCGGCTGAAATCGTTGGGTGTAAACTACCGCACACCGGATGAATTGTAAAACCAAACTCTGTTTGACTCCTAGTATGTACTTTTAACCACCTGATGTAACTCTCAAGTTAAAAGAACTGAGCCTCGTGCATAGTTGTGCATTATAATCGAGCTTTCAATTTGATCATTTGTAAGTGTGAATTCAATCCAAGAATTTAACCGTACACGCTGGCATGTTCTGCCTCAGCCCCTTAAGTTTGAAAAAATTCAACGATTTATGCGAAGGTATAATTTGCTCTATAAGTGTACGTTCATATAGCCGTTAAGGAACATAATTTATGTTCAATATAACTGCCTTACCGTTTATTGACTAATATTTCATGAGATTTACGATACCGAAGCATGAGTTCACATTCATGGTTCACATATTTCTTTCCTTGTTTATTTGTTCTTCTTGGGTTCGGTCACGTTCTCAAAAGCCTTTTGAGAACTTTTCTCCAACTGGATAGCTCTGTAGAAAGTATAAATATAACATTTGAATGGTGTATTACGTAGGTTGGTATAGATGAACACACCTTCATTTTCGTGTGTATACGCTAAACACCAAAGCAACGTAACATTTACTAATTGCAGTACGTGAAATGTGAACTATGGTGCCTTTAATTAGCCTCTAGCAGACTAGTTTTCAGTGTACATTACCTTGCTTTGTTAGAAATCGTTTTTAGCCGCAGTGTATTGAACGCGATGAACATGAAAAGGAAATTGACGTAGTTTGCCATTACATAAACATAAAAGGTCCATGAGCCTCCGCACTTTGCGTGACCTTGACCAAAGGCCATATTCGCAAACAGTACTACAAAGAGTGCGACATTACACATGAACTGAGTAATCTGAATTTTGGTAATGTACTTGCCCAAAGTTCGTGGCATGCCAAAATATGTTAGAGTGTAATATGAATACATGCACACATGCACAAAAGAATTCGATAGTGGTCCAATCCTGTGCAAACAAACGAGTTTTCGTGTTAGTTCAATTTAAGAAGTATTGTTCGTGATGATTGTGCTGCATAAAAGACTGCTTAAGAGAAAATAGGGATAAAAATCGCAGTACGGACACAAACAGCTATATGCATACCAGGCCATGGTTCCAGAGTATTGATAAGCCACCCAGCATATTGAGGGCGTAATAAGATGATGGAACCAATGTAGGAAGATCACATTTTTCTTGCCCAAGATAAGGAAAACAGTGTCAATATATTCCCAAAACTTACTCAAATAGAACACATAGATAAACTTGTCCATGTTTCTCTGTAGTTTAAGTTCGGGGTCACATACGAGAAGGTTCGCATCCCAATTCTCTGCAGACCAGTTGTGGTAAAGCTGCATAGCAAATCCGTTGAACATCCACAGTGATATAATCGCTAAGAAGCCATTAGAGACCATAGCCATGAATTTAGTATCGACTGGCTTGCGGTCTTCCATATACTCTGCAGCACCGAATCGAATGCACATGTACAAAAGTGCCATGCCGATCAAGGCTCCAAACGACATGAGAGGTGCTTCTTTGTAGTCGCCATCACCATCGACGTGTGGATCCAGCAGCGACCGCGTTAGATTTGCCACCATGTTTATGTGTACCTCCATTGTTTTAAACTAGTAAGAGAATCACTTTTCAATTCTTTGGTATACGGACTATGAAATGACTGGAATGCGAACCGTATATATACCTTGTAAAACTATAGAATCCACTTCATGCGTATTACAATCTGGTACAGACAGAAGATTGGAATAAAACCGTTATATAAATACATAAGATGAACGTGGTTTATTCCGCACATTTTTCATATTGACTTTTTTGATCGGTCACGTTGACATGAATCCACAACAATTCTTCTGAATAACTGATTGTCTCAGTGCTGGTGGTGTATTGTATGAGACATTCAAGGCTGACAACGCAAGGGTGTAGCTACTCGAGCAATGATTGGGCGAAACGAAGTGTGTATAAATACTGATTGGGCAGGACAACGCTTGCTGATGCTTTGTACGGAATCAATACGAATGTCACGATGTGTGTGTGTGTGTGTGTTCACAATACAGTGTATGTGTTCACAATACACTGCGCACAAGCATTCATGAGAGGCTCTTCGACTTCCGCCGTCCAGTAAAGATCTCTCTTACACGATTCCGCCCGTACCCACAAACCGGGTACACAATAAATGATGGCCCGGAGTTATCAAATAGTACTTTGAGCAGTACGTTTGAGTTCTTTGTTTTGAGGGAATGAAACTGCAGAGGCGATGTGTTGCAAATATTGCTTAGTTGGATATTTGTGTATGCATCCATCCATTGCAAGGTACTTCTATGAAAAAGTACAATGTCAACCTGTCGACATTCATCCCCCCCAGTCGACCGGGTTATACAGCGTGAATGCGTTTTATCAGCGATAGTACTTACAATCAGAATCTCTATCTGTGTACTTTCTCAAAGGAACACTTTCAATATGATTATCATGTGCCGGACTCAAGGATGATCAATCCATCATTTTCTGTAACAGACGCATTGAAAGTGGTACGGCTATTTGGATTATATACAATATCTTTGAGTAAATGTAGATTTGCTGAATGCGTTTTATCAGCGGTAGTACTTACAATCAGAATCTCTATCTGTGTACTTTCTCAAAGGAACACTTTCAATATGATTATCATGTGCCGGACTTAAGGATGATCAATCCATCATTTTCTGTAACAGACGCATTGAAAGTGGTACGGCTATTTGGATTATACGCATATCTTTGAGTGCATGTAGATTTGCATCTAGCAAATGTATGTTTTTATTATGATTTGCAGCTAGCAAATGTGTGTTTTTATCATGTGTGTTTTTATTATACATTGTGTTTCGCCTGCATTTCTCGAGTTAACAGGATACCATGGACCAAGTCCACAGGAAAGAACTGCAGCTCTACTTTCTTGTTTATGTCAAATCGACGCATCACATGCTCAAGCATAGCTCTATCAGACATGCTTATCACATCGTCACCGTCTACGCTAATAATGGACGACTTAGCATCCGCAATACATGGCTTATCAGCAGCACAACCTGGATAGCTCACTGACACCGTTCCGTTTAAACAAACGAGTCCCAAGGCTGAATTCGGCGACGTTTTGCAAACTTCGATCTCAGTCAATAAAGGTTGATCAACGACACGAAGTAGCAAATTAGGTCCAGTCTCGTACAGCATGTCTAGAACAGATTGAGCTTCAACATCTGAGTGAAGCTCTACGTCTCCTACAGCAATTATTTTATCACCTATGTTTAGTCCAGCGTTCCAAGCAATGCTCCCTTCACTTACATGCGTGATATACATGTCTCCGTTCAGACGACAAACGCCTATGCCAAATCGACTTTCTTTGGACTTCGCTATCCAAATATCCCTTTGAAGAGTACGGCGTACAGGAATTTCATTAAACTTGTTTTTGGGTTTGTGTAGGCTTGATCTTTTAGTGCTTGTGGTAGTCATGTTGTGTTTCAGGCATATAGGAATGAATGTTCTTCAACTTGACATCACTTGTGATATATATATACAAGTGTCGGTTGAATATATCACCTAAAGCGTTTTTACAAGTCGTACGGACATACCGTGTACGGAACTGCCCTATCTGTATTTAAAGGAAAGGAAATGATATCTTAGAAACTAGGTGTAAATTTTCGTGCACCGGAGAAATCGTGTTGTGTTTGCAAGATTCCTGTTTAGTACACTGATCACCTCATGTGTTGTGTTTGCAAGATTACTGTTTAGTACGCTGACCGCTTCGTACGATCACAGCCAACGAAACCGGTTGAAATGTAGTTCTGCTGTGCTGACGAACTTCAATGTGTTGAGATCGCCATAGCTATTTTTGTGTTGGATACCTCATTGGCTAAAACTGCGCTTATTTTGCATTTCAGTCCGCTCGTACTTTTTCCACTTGCATTTTGATATGAACTTGTTCTTAACTTCACACTCCATTGGTTGGAATGGTTGTTTGTTATATATCGAATAGATGGATTTGAGTGCGCTTTGTGCTTTCACCAAATAGCGAAAGCTACGGACGGAAGGGTGTGTTTGGGTGTGGTGTGCCTTCACGGCAGTAAAAACAACAGACAGACAGACAACGTTTGGAAAGGGTACATACGCGAGAGGTCTATTTGTACAATGCACTACAAATAAAGAATGCAAAAGCGACAGACATACAGGGTTTGCTTGCGTATCGATGCCCACCAGAGTCTGAACTCTAGGATTTATAACCTCTTGGTACTACTAATCAGTCAGAGACATACAGGGTTAGCATGTGTGTCGGCGCCCACCAGATACAAACTCTAGGATTTATACGCTCTTGGTACTATTAATCCGTTAGAGACATACAGGGCTAGCATGTGTGTCGGCGCCCACCAGATACAAACTCTAGCATTTATAAGCTCTTGGTACGACATACAGGGTTTGCTTGCGTGTCGATGCCCACCAGAGTCTGAACTTTACGATTTATAACCTCTTGGTACTATTAATCAGTTACATACATACAGGGTTTGCTTGCGTGTCGGTGCCTACCAGAGACGAACTCTTTTATAACCTCATAGTACTACTTGGCGAGATGCCTTGTGAGTACCCCTTCCCTGCTTTGTTAGTAAAGTTCTTTCTTTCATGTGTGTAACTTTTTTTTTAATTCATGGCGCTCGTGTGCTTCATTATGGTGCTCGCGTGGTATTTTTCTGTCCATGCGTATTCGCATGTAAAGACGACCGCATGAAAAATCTCTCTGCTCTTGTAAATACATGGCATATGGAAAGTTTTCATTTGGTAGTGCTTCAATGGGACGGCATATCATCTTTTATCTTTTTCCCATTGAAGCACTACCAAATGAAAACTTTAGTGATTCTTATCAAGGTTGCAGAGGGACGCATAGCTGTTTTTGTGTTCTAATAATAGATGTTATTTATAGTGGTCGTCTGCTAAAACGTTTTAACTTCCATGTATAGCAAGAGTACTTAACATATCTTTTGTACTACTGTGCTCTTCTAAAATTTATTCGACCTATCAAAACATTTTTGCGCTACTCTTTTCTATATGACAAAAAATCTTACAAACCACCAATACATTCGTGTTGCTAAACAGCGAGAGTAGTACGCTCAGATCTTACAGCCACTAACTTTTTCACTCACATTAAATCACCAAATGGAAAGAGAACCTATCAACTGAGCACTTATTTTGGATTGCAGGTTTAGCCCTTCCACCGCTTAGTAAACGAGTTCATCTCGAGAGAGACGGGGAAACCCCGTATCGACGCATAGGATCAAAACTGAATGCACTCGGTTATCCAAAGAGCATGCGAAAATATTTAATGATTAATATGGGATTTTGCTCAAACAATCTGCGTGGCTGTACGTACAGCTTTGGCCACTTGCCATTTAAATTCCCAGCAGCCATATAATTAATTTTCAAGAGCTGCAAATTGGTTAAACAGTATTGCAACATAGTGATTACTGGGGAGAACCTACATGCGCGACTCTTTCACAAGCGAAAGTCTTGACCATTGCGCCGTTGGCATCACTTACCAATATTGTATAAATATTGTGAGCCAGATAATGTGTGGGTGTCAAACATCTGTAACAAAATAATGAAGTTGCTACATTTTTCGTCATCTGCACTGGCAATAGTGCTTGCCATTGCACACATCGTTGTCGCCGATGAAAGTCTTCTATGTATTTTACCGCAAGTGGAACCAAGCGCATGTTATAAACCAGCATCTAACTACACTGCGCAAACCATAGCAGACTCTGTTGTGAATTTGAACTTCTCTGACATGACAGTTTTTACGGAAGCTGATCTTGGCTTTGTTGCTTATCCAGATGCAGACATGCTTCTGAATCAGCAACCCTTTCTGGATATGATTCATGATGATACGCCTTGTCCAGCCTCGGTCAATCCATCCACATGGCGCCAGGGTCAATTGTTGACCCGAGTAGGAGTATACAAGGTACGGGACAAAGTTTATCAAGTTCGTGGACTCGATCTTGCCGTAATGACTATTATGGAGGCACCCGACGGGTTGGTCATCTTTGATCCTCTTGGATGTATCGAAGCCTCCAAAGCGGCACTTGAGTTATATATCTCCTCTGTTGCACCTCAGACAGGAGCAAATACAACAGTGGCTGCGGTTATTTTGACACACAGTCATGCTGACCACATTGGTGGGATTTTGGGAATAGTAGACGACCCAAATCTGTACATTAATGGTACTATTCCATTAGTTGTTCCGAGGGGCTTCACTAAAGCTGCAACCACGGAAAATGTCCTCCTTGAAGGATCAATGACTCGTCGTTCATTGTACCAGTTTGCTAATATATTAAATGTCAACGAATATGGAGCTATACACTCTGGTTTGTCATTTACGACAGACGATGGCGACGTAGGAGCCGTAACGCCAACGTTTATCATATATCGAAATGTGGAGGTTCACACACTAGCTGGCATAAAATTTGAATTTGAACTAAGTTTAGGTACGGAAGCACCTAGCGAAATGATGATATGGGTCGAGGAATGGGGACTTCTAAACTGTGGGGAGACCGCTGTTATGACCGCTCACAATCTCTTACCGTTACGTGGATCAAAGGCCAGAGATTCGTTGCTATGGGTTGCCGCTGTTCAAAACGCAATAGACAGACACGGAGATGACATAAAAATTCTAATTGGTCAACATCATTGGCCGAAGATTGGTAACGATAAAGTGATAGAACATCTTACAATGGCCCGAGATTACCTGAAGTTCACCCACGACCAAACTGTGAGATATATAAACTTGGGGTTCACTATGGAAGAGATTAGCGAGACAGTTACCATGCCTCCTTCCATTGATTCGTATTTTAACACGCGAGGCCACTACGGACATATCAAGCACAACACCAAGGAAGTATATCAATTCTATGTTGGCTGGTGGGACGGAAATCCGTCCAACTTTCAACGCCTACCTCCAGTGGAAAGAGCACAACAGTTGGTGGCCGATATTGGAGGTATTGATGAAGTTATTGTGCGGGGTAAATGGCATCGTGATAATGGCAACTACCGATGGTGTGCTGAGTTGATGAGCCAAGCTACATACGCGGAGCCTTCTAACATGGATGCTAGGTATATACAGGCGGACTGCCTTGAACAGATCGGTTATGCAGAAGAGAGTGGAACACGTCGGAATTATATGTTGACCGGTGCTCGCGAGCTTCGTGAGGGTGTACAAAACGTGACATCCACCAATATTACTGAAGTGCTGGATGCTATACCTTTATATCTTTTTCTCCAGGGTTTGGAAACAAGAATCATACCTGAAGAGGCTGCGCTTGAGCAAGGCTTCTCCTTCAACGTAAAGATAAACAGGACGAATGAGAAATCTACCCTTTCAGTCTCTAACTCGGTACTGATATCTAAAACTGTGGATGCGTTGCCAGATTCGGTGAATTTTACAATAATCGCTACGGATATGATAGCTCTAGGCAACTACTTGGCTTACGATGATGCTAGCGGAATAGAAGTTACTGGAGAAAAGGCTGATGTTGCTGTACTCTATCGTATAATCTCTTCACTGACGGATTCCAACTTTAACATAGTAACACCACGCACGTATTACGTGCCGAAAGAACAAAAAGTTTTTCCTGGGGTATACATTGCTCAGTCCTCGTAATGTAGCCAGCCATACCACTAAGGATCCAATAGTTACTCAATAGTGTGTTACACGGTCGTCTGTGCTTATTAATCGGAAGCATCTGTTTGATGAACATCTATGCCAACTGCTGCTTGTAGCAGGTTGTATGAAATGAAAATAAATTGGACAAATATTCGTATTATAGGCTTTGGCGCTAATCGTTATTGGCTACTATCTCCCACACTGATAATAGCACCGCGAGAAGATAAGATATGTACCTCATGCAACTAGTGATGTCTTCATCATGTTGTTCGTCATCGTTGCATGTATGTTCACTATTAAGATAATATATGGATATCGTTTGTTAGTATATAAATACACATTCTTTCTCACATTCTACGGATGCCCTGTCTCCGTTCTTGCGGCAAATGTCTACGTAAATACTTTCGTTGGGCTTTGCTATCCTAAACCCTAAACCGCTAAAACCCTAACCCGTATGTATAACTTCAGGCGTAAGTGTTGATTGAAAGTGTACCAGAAGCGAACTCACGATTATTTGTGGAATAGAGAAACGTGACAAATTTTAATCATACTTATTGCACTGAGACTTTTAATAAACTTAATATACTAGGATTTTAATCTGGCATACAAATACAAGCGAAGCAACTGGAAAGGTAGTGCATTACTATCTTTGTACGTTTTATGAATTCTTTCTTCTCTTTCATATGATTTGACTGAAATTTGGCGAGCTCTACACGCATGATTTTACCTGTCAAGTATACATTCGGACCCAACGAAACTTCAGTGGAACGGAAACTGAATTTATTCACCGTCGTGAAAACGTTTACGTACATTATACTTGTTAGTGGACACTTCCTTAAAATGCAAATATTGCTATATTAGGTTCAATCGTGGTATCCTCTTATATTCCCTAACTCTTAAATACGTAAATTAGAATGACGCTTGACGGCATCTCAAACAATTAAACAGTCAGCTGGATATATATTTGCCACGAAATCATGTAGACATGAGCATTAATGAGATATATCGAGCTTTACCGAATAGAAGCCCAGATTCCATGCTAAAGGTCCATCCTGCATTGCACCTGGAGAGAATCATGTATGACTCGTCGATACTACATTACACAATCATTAAATACTATATCCGTGAAGTAAATTTTGTGCACTTACGCATTTTTGTTAAAAGTTTAATGCCTTCTATCTACCAATACTCTGTCCATATTGGATCTCAGATGCTGTTTTTATTGGCTACTAAATTTAATATGTAGAAAGTGATTTGTCTTGAAAATACCCCTTACTCCAGAAAGTACTCGGGGTACGTACTTTTCGCCATGTCGGGCTGAATCAAATCCTTCCGTTTATCATCTGGCGAATGTTTACTGTTTCTTGTTTGGTATATATATACCCGGCAATTAAAATTGGGAATCATTCATTATTGCGGGTTTGCAAAGCTCGAGTGAAAGTAATACTGGATTAAGTAGTCTGGATAGGAGCCTTATCGATTCAACCACAAGTTAACATTTAATCTTCTTTGATACTATCGACATGCATGGATGGACATACTGACACAGTTGGTTGATCATGTAATACAAAAGAAATTGAAATGTACTTTGAGCTTACTCGAGATGCCCTGTTGATCGAACAATCAGTTTCAACATGAAAATTTGGCAGATCCACGAAACTGGAGAATGGGGTATGATACAACGTAGGAATGCACATAAATACTGAACATCCTTATGCAAAATGTTGTCTTCCTATTAACACGACAATGCAGTGTATACATTCTCTATCGTTCTTAGTGGTATTTGTGTTTGCTATTGCACATACCATCGCTGCCGATGAAACACTTAGCTATGGACTAGATGCTAGTTACAAACCGCCATCTGAATACACAAAGAAAGCTATGGCTGACTCTATCGTGAATTTGAACTTCACAGACATGTCTGCTTTCGCGGAAGTTGATGAGGGTTTCGTAGTTGCCCCGGAAGCTACACAGATTGAAAATCAGCAACCCTTTCTGGACATGATTCATGATGACACGCCTTGTCCAGCCTCGGTCAATCCATCCACATGGCGTCAGGGTCAATTGTTGACTCGAGTAGGAGTGTACAAGGTGCGGGATAATGTCTATCAAGTTCGCGGATTCGATCTTGCAGTAATGACTATTATGGAAGCACCCGATGGATTGGTTGTATTTGATCCTCTTGGAAGTGTCGATGCAGCCAAATCGGCTTTTAATTTGTATGTCTCCTCTGTTGCACCTCAGACGGGAGCGAACGCAACATTGGCTGCTGTTATTTTTACGCACAGTCATGTCGACCATTTTGGCGGGGCTTTGGGATTAGTAGACGACCCAAATCTATTAACTAATGGTAGTATACCAGTGATTGTTCCCAAGGACTTCACTCATGCTGCCTCGGCGGAAAACTTTATCATTGCGGGATCGATGACTCGTCGTGCATTGTATCAGTTCGGCAATCTGTTGGAGGTAAACGAAAATGCCAGTATACACTCTGGTTTGGCGTTTACGAACGGCATGGGTGACGTTGGACTGGCAAGGCCGACATTTGTAATAGAACAAGATGTAGAGGTCCACACAATAGCTGGCCTAACGCTTGCATTTGAACTGAGCTTAAACACCGAGGCACCTAGCGAAATGATGATATGGGTCGAGGAATGGGGACTTCTGAACTGTGGGGAGACCGCTGTGATGACCGCTCACAATCTCTTAACGTTACGTGGATCAAAAGCACGAGACCCGATGCTATGGGTTGCCGCTATTCAAAACGCAATGGACAGACATGGAGAGGACATAAACATTCTAATTGGTCAGCATCATTGGCCGAAGATTGGTAACGATAAAGTGATAGAACATCTTACAATGGCCCGAGATTACCTGAAGTTCACCCACGACCAAACTGTGAGATATATAAACTTGGGGTTCACTATGGAAGAGATTAGCGAGACAGTTACCATGCCTCCTTCCATTGATTCGTATTTTAACACGCGAGGCCACTACGGACATATCAAGCACAACACCAAGGAAGTATATCAATTCTATGTTGGCTGGTGGGACGGAAATCCGTCCAACTTTCAACGCCTACCTCCAGTGGAAAGAGCACAACAGTTGGTGGCCGATATTGGAGGTATTGATGAAGTTATTGTGCGGGGTAAATGGCATCGTGATAATGGCAACTACCGATGGTGTGCTGAGTTGATGAGCCAAGCTACATACGCGGAGCCTTCTAACATGGATGCTAGGTATATACAGGCGGACTGCCTTGAACAGATTGGTTATACAGAAGAGAGTGGAATACGCCGAAATTATATGTTGACCGGTGTTCGTGAGCTTCGTGAGGGTGTACAAAACGTAACTTTCGGCAATGTTGACGCTGGGGTAAAAGCTATATCTTTAAGTACGCTACTACAGGGTATGGAAACAAGAATCATACCTGAGGAGGCCGAGCTTGCGATCAGTTTCTCCTTCAACGTACGGATTAACGATACCGATGAGAAAGCCACCCTTTCAATCTCCCATTCTGTTCTAATATCTAAAATTGTGGATGTGTTGCCAAAGTCAGCGAATTTCACCATAGAAGCAATTGATAATGCGGCTTTAGTAGCGTTCTTGGTTGAAAAAGACTTCAATGGTGTACATATTAGTGGAGACGTGTCTGCACTTGTCATGCTCACGCGTATAATCTCTACAGATGTAGATACAAACTTTGACATAGTAGCTCCACGTACCTTGTACAAGCCAAAAGCGCAAAACATGTACCCTGGGGTAAATAACTTTGATGAAAGTAACAAGGTATTGATACCTGAACCCGAGTCTGTGATGGATAAGGTTGACGAACAGTGTTCAAATGGTAGCATTGATAATTGGGTGATCGGCATTATGTGTGCGGTGTGTGGAGCACTGGTGGGAGTGCTTATCGGGTCTGTGGTTACGAAACACATAGTGCATACGAGGAGGAAGGTTACAAGCGCGAGCAATTAGTTGATATATATAGGATGTGTCTACAGGGTAAGTACCTTGTTCTGGTCGTCACACATATAGTGTAATCACAGTCACAAAAGCACTTCAACAGTTATTTAGTTTCGTTCTTGGTTTGTAAATTCTGAGAGGTAGTGAAATCGGTGGTCTTGGTTTTAACAAATTTGGATTTGACCGAAAGTTCACATTCAAAGCCATATGATACGCTTGCTACTTGTAGCAAGGTAAGAAATGCGAATGAAATTCGTCATGCGAAAGCTAATGACATTAAACGCCAAATTATATGGGTAAAAAATTGAAGGTGCATTTCCTTAACCAGGGATTTTCGATGTTTTAGTTGGCATTGGCACTAAATGCTCTCTTGTAGTTGCGATCTCTCGGACTGCAATTGAAGTAGTACTACTCCTTGACAAATTGTATGAAGAATGTGGTCTCCAACATCTTTCTTCATCACAAAGCTACCAGAAGAGACGGGTTTAGGGTTTAAATAAAGAATGCTGGTCTTCAACATTTTTGTTCATCACAAAGCTAGCAGAAGAGACGGGTAAGCACGAGACCATTGTATGACTGGTGGAATGGAGCTCTGAATCAAGCAATTGTCATCGCTGTTTTAACCTGATATGAACATGTGCATGTGTATACAAACTTTGAAATCAAACTTCATTTAATATGTAGCGTTTGTAAACTTACGAATACTTCGATTTCTCGGACACTACAATTATGCATCGAGCAAATGTTGTGACGTACACTCTTGGCAATAGTAGTACTAATTTCACCTTACAGTAACATTGAACGAATTCTCCCCTAAAACTGACATTGTTCCAGACTTTCACGTAGGAATTGATATTGTTGGGTCTGAGCACGTATTTTCATTTGTGTTTGCAAATGGATGTATATCTGTGTTTGAGTTGATTTCCGTATATGTAGGTGTAGTTGTAGATCCAGTTACTGCTGTGTCTGTGTTGTCAATGTTCTCGACACAATTTTCAACAATGCCTACAATTGTTTCTGTATTTGTGTGTTTCTCAGTACCAATGGATATTGTCGGTATAGAAGTTGGAGTATCTGCGCGAGTGTGTGGATGCAAGCGAGTGTCCGTACGTGTGCTTTCGGCCGGGTACACATTGGGAAAGTTCGTTCTTTGTTCCTCACCGGACTTCAGCATTTTGGATGTCCATTGACTACGACACGCATCAGACGTCTGTACTGTCAAATCGTCTTCAATAGGAAGAGTTGGTGACGATGGGGGCGGTACTACGTTTTCTTGTATGGGTCTGGGGTTTAATTTCGATTGTCCTTTTTTTATATCATTGTAGCATTGAGATGCCACCTTATCCACAAACATCACGGTCAATGTTTCCTGCAGAAAAATGCGATTAGAGGATGTGCAGAAGAAACAGAATGTGAATAGTGACTTGGCGAACGATTGTATGCGTGTGAAAGTGTGGGTGTATGCTGTAACACTAGTACTTACACTTGGTACGTAATGACAGAAATAATTCCTCACAAAATGAATGATATGCGCACATAAGCTGTCTTGTACGTACACAAATTCTCACCCACTCCCACTCACACAAGTACGAACACAAACGCAACACACGCACACAATTGCACAAACTAGTGTATTTAACAAACCTCCTGTGCTTGATCTTTGTAGACAACAGTGAGTTTTCTATTGTTTTCTGCAGAGAGTGATATGCTGATGATAGAGTTGTACATTATCGATTTCTGTTAAGAGAGTATACGTAGCTTTAGTTTGTGTTCTTGTTGGTTGCAATAGTTAGTTTGTACGTGTCCAAATATGTAAATGCGTCATAGCTCCACTTTCGTTAGGTAACCGTTTGTGCTGCTCATAAATGTGCGTACGGGTGTGACTGTGGGTCCGTACACGAGTTTGCATGTGATTCTTACAATATATACTGCATATAAAAATCTCAAATCCTCATATCTGAAAAATCTACAAGAGTTCATATTTACGATAATTTGTTCTTGTATATGTACATAAGTATACCTGTACATGCGTATAATATATATGCGAACCCTCACAAATTAATTGTACCGCACACAGTCACACCGAACAGTACATGGACATGAACCTTTCGTTTCGTGATCTTGCTTGTAGCTCTATAGACGACATCGACACTCAAATTAGAAATTGTAACACTTCCCTTTCCAGCGTGAGAAAACTCTTTCGTACGAGTTTCGTCTCCACTCGATAAGGTAAGGTAAGCATTGTAGCCTGTATAGTACAACCGTGTACTTGGATGTGAGCCGGCCTAGTTTGTTCTACGTACTATATCAAAGATGAGTCCTACCCGTAGGCAAGTATAACTGCATTCTGGATATAATTTCAATTACAGGTACATCGAACACATTCATGTATTTAATCACGTACATTACATAGAAGGTACGCATATACATAGATACTCAAAATGTTACTAGAAAGAAGGAAAAATCCAATACCGCTGTTCATAAGAAAAGCACCTCTGCACGTACAAATCAAAGTCACATAAGAGTGAGTCGAGTGTCTGCCAGGCCAAAGCTGTACAGGCACGTTCAATACTATTATAAACATCATGTAAACATACTTGGGGGAGCATCAGTGATCATTGCTTTGCCCAATGTGCCGCCCTTGAAGTGTGACATAATGCCGTGGACTGTGTATGTAATATTTGATTGCGTGTGTATGTGCATGTGGTGAACATGACGTGATATGAATGGTAATGTGAATATGAATGGTGATTTGTCTCTGTGGGTATATATGTACGGCCATGTGTATGGACAAGTGCATACTGTATGTGCATGCACAGGGGTACATAGAATCCAGAGTTGTAAACATATGCGATGCACTTTAACACATATACTAACAACGTGGAGTTAACACATACGCCCCTGTATTTACAGATATTTTGTGCACAATCGACAAATAACAATACATATATACCTTTCTTGCCCAGCAGCTCTTCATAGCCTTGTTCCGTTGCGGAGGGCAGAGGTATTGTATCGTTCGTGGAAGTGGTCTGTCAATAATTATGTATTTATTATGAACTCATAAAAACACCCCATAGCAAATTACACGGAGTTATCTTTGAATTTGCATGAACGCAACGAAGTGCTGTGCAAATATGTGTAATGTAACCTCTTTCATGAATGTATTAATGATGCTAGGTTGAAAATCCTTCTGGCATTGCAATTAGAATTTAGATTTGAGCAAGCCAACGAATTAACTGTATATTAGTTCAAATACATAGGTTTCCCAATGCTTAGAGTGTATACGAATGATTGTTAAAAGCAAACTGTTGTCATATCTAACACATACATATTTGTCCTGCAATACGTCTCTTGATTGAATAGCTCGTCGGGTTGCAAACAACGAATAGCACAGAGAACCAACAACGTCATTTTCGTATTGAATACGCATTTTCACAGGGGTAAGATCCGGGTTACTAGGTTCACTCGCTGTCTTGAGCTCAATAGAATATCCTGTATGTAAATGGAACAGTGAAACTATGTGTGTGTATGCTTCTGTATTAGCACAGAAGTGGGCATGTGGATCTAGGTATGTGTACGTTTGCATTGCATATACATGTTTGTATTTTAACGTTTATATTCACATATCTATAATCGTGAATCATGACTGCAAATGTGAGAACATGTGTTGCGTGCATACAGAGTGTTTCCATTCAATGCACGTTCAGCAATGAAGAAATAATATGAAACAAACATACCAACAAACGCATACACCACACAATAATTGTCATTCAGGGTTAAACACATGAACATATTTATGTATTCCTACATTACAATATGGTTTGAGGTCTACTTGTTGGCTACTATGCGCTGGCATACATACCGCAATCGTAGAAGGCACCCGCTGTAGCTGTCTCAGATATCACCACGTCCGTATAGTAACGGGGCTGTCGCACAAAAAAACAACATATAAACATACATATTTACACATACAAAATGTTCAACAAACTCAAACAAACGCGGGCACAGGGAAGACAGGTCATTTGGTATTAGACAACTCGTAACTTGCAGCATATAAATATATACACTAGAAAGCAATTTACGCAAAAAATGCAGTACTCTAATATCACATATACCTACACATGTGCATGCAAAATCTCCATGCACGTCCTTCTACATCTGGGAGTAACTGCGACAATGTCAACTTGAGACAGTATATGGACGGTATAGAATAATACCCACGTATGCATACAAGAACAAATATTCCACATCTGTACCTCAATGATATGACGCTGTACTTCCTGTAGTTCATTGAACATTTGTCCTTTCGTAATACAGAAAAACCAATCGTAGAGCCACATGTTTGCTTCCTGTGAACAAAACATATGTCCGAGTAAGTAAATATGTACGTTTCATTTCAATTCGAGTTTCAGACTCTTATAATATAAACCTGTTCACGTTTAAGCATGTATATAAAAATATGTATGCATATGCCGACGCTCATTTCTATATCCATTCCCATGCAAGCAGTACCTCTTCTCCATTCAATGTTACTGAATATGTTTCAATCAATTTGTGGGGCATTGTTAATGTTGGCTTCGGTATCTGTTATATGAAATACGCGTATACCACGATGTGATTAGTTACATCCATTCCAGTTACATCCATTCCAGTTACAAGCAGTACATAAAATACGTACAACGGACGCATGTACATGTGTACTGGAACTACAACGTGGATAGATATAATATTCGTACTGAGATGAGCGTTAAGTTTGGGTATGAAAAGTCTATCCATGGTAAAAGTGACCAGAATGTATATACAATGTGTTGGCAATGGTTTCGTGTGTGTGGGTGTATATATTAATGCGCATAAATATACACCCACCTGCTTGAATTGCTCGAGGGCTAAATAGGAGCTGTTCCTATCCGCATTATGCACGTATATATCTTCGAGTAGTTGGCCGTGCGTGTCGATGAATATGTGAAGATTATCCAGTAGCACAGATATACTCTTCGCAAATGCCATGCCTTTGGCGTCCATGCTAGACCATACCTTATGTATGTGAGATTGTGAGCGTCGTGTGATAATATTTGTTTATATACATTGTCGTACTAGCAATGTATGTAGTATGTGCGAGTGAGTGTCTATGTAGTCCAGATTGTATGAAAGAGTGAGGATGTCTAAATGAACTGTATCAAGGTCAAATGTATATCTACATTATATTGAGGCCACGTTCGTGAGAATAAACAGTTGCATGAGCTAACCTGTACAGTGAGAAATATCCCCTAATATGAACGCGAGCCATAAAAAGGTGTTATGCAGAACTTTCTCATTTTGTTTACATTCAGAATAACATATACCAAGAATTTACCACATACCCTTGCCTTGCTAAGAATGTCACGTATTTGTACCACGCACTCAAATAGAGCATTTATGTCTAACCGTTCAGTTAAATCACTTTCTATTTTGTCTGCGTCTCCAATTTGCATAAGGGGAGTTTGTACGAGCACTTTCATCATTTCCGTATTTTGAATGCGCACAGACAATACAGTTCTAGAATCGTCGTACCTGTGAAGTGTGAATATGCATGCATGTAAATTTATGGTGGCATGTATGTATATGTTCATGCGTGATATGTACAAGAACGGGAAATTGTTAGTATGAGTAATATAAGCGTAAAGAAACGTGTATTTAATGACACAAACATGGTACGTGTTAGTAGTGTGAAGGAATAAATGTACACAGTATTGATACAAACATGTCTTCTATATCAAGATCATTTTGCACAAGCATACACATATTAGTTCATCAGACAATACAAAAGTGTATACCATCTTTACCTTAAATCGTTAAGTAGCCGAGAAAGAGTCAGAGTGGCAAGTCTATAAGGCGCATGTTTCACTAATACACACACATATATATATGTATATACCTCTGGACGATTTTGGGAAATTTAAGAGCATCACTCACTTGTCTATATGTCTCGAGCGAGTTGTATGCATAGACCGAGACATTCTTAACGAAGGCTTCCATTCGAGTCAGAGCTTCAATGTATGTCTTATCATATATATTCTTCTTATCCGTTGGTGATGAAACGAGTCCAATAGAAAAAAGGCCACGCATGTATACTTCAGCTACCTATGTGTTGCATTGGAGTAAGTACGATTGTGTGCAAACGAGTTCATTGGCACTACTGATTTGCATGATTATAGAGGGTATAAGGATTAGGGTTTACGAACACGTGAAGCACACACACACAAAAATACATGTACATACAAAATACCGGCGACTCTCACATTTATACACAAACATATTTACACCAAACTTACATCACCCATGCTTTCACAGATGACCATGAGTTGTGTGATGGAGTGTTTTAACTTCTCCCGTGTACCTAGTACTGGCTTCATAAAGTAGTGGATGAAACGATATAACCTTCGTTGCATTCCAGAGAACGTATCCACTGAAAAACAGATACTTTCGAACAGTACTGGCTCTAACGCACTGTACGTGCGCGTGCATGTGCACATGTGTGTAATTGTGTGATATATGCAAGGTCGAGCGTAAGCTGTGGGAGTTAGCAATTACGCGTTATGCTTAATACCATAAACAGTGCATACAAATATCAAACAGAATATAATTAATGATGTATCACATTTGTACTGCGCAAATACGTGCAAAAGTGTAGACACTCAAACGGTCATGCAGGAACACACACAGAACGCAACATACACGTGTACATACATGCAAATACAACTACCTACTACCTGAATGTGAGTGAGTAAGAATTTTGGAACACTCTTTTAGATATAATAGATGCAGCATCTGCATGCCTGTCCTGTTGGTAGCCTGTGGGTGTATATGGCCGAGATTTAAATATACCACCACCAGATGAAGGCGTGAACGAGAGAGCTTTTTTCATAAGTCTATGAGGCACACCGTGCAATCTATGATGCGTGTTGTTCTCCTGTGTCCGCGTGTGAGCGAGTGAAGTGGTTGAGTGGGGTGTATCGGCGACTCTCACATTTATACACAAACACATTTACACCAAACTTACATCACCCATGCTTTCACAGATGACCATGAGTTGTGTGATGGAGTGTTTTAACTTCTCCCGTGTACCTAGTACTGGCTTCATAAAGTAGTGGATGAAACGATATAACCTTCGTTGCATTCCAGAGAACGTATCCACTGAAAAACAGATACTTTCGAACAGTACTGGCTCTAACGCACTGTACGTGTGCGTGCATGTGCACATGTGTGTAATTGTGTGATATATGCAAGGTCGACATTTACACCAAACTTACATCACCCATGCTTTCACGGATGACCATGATTTGTGTGATGGAGTGTTTTAACTTCTCCCGTGTACCTAGTACTGGCTTCATAAAGTAGTGGATGAAACGATATAACCTTCGTTGCATTCCAGAGAACGTATCCACTGAAAAACAGATACTTTCGAACAGTACTGGCTCTAACGATGTGTATACGATACGTACGTATACATATAGCTACATATATTGTGTATACATACACACGTAACATATAAATAGAACACCTGAATGGAACGTGATTGTATATGTTCACTGTCATCTGCATTAATAGTTGCAGTTTCACCACCCGAAACGTCGGCCAAGATATGGCTCCCTTCGTTGTATACGTTCTGTACGCTATTAGTATGGGTGTAGGTGTCTGAAGGTTCATTCTCAGTTTCACCCGTCCCTTCGCTAGACATTATCGCAAGAAATCCTGGATATATATATGTATAGTGTGATGACAGCATGTCGACTGAGGAGGGGTAGAGCTACAGGAACAGTCATATCACTCATTCACGAAGATGCGGTAATGAAGTAAGCACACATAAGTACTTCATGCACGCACTGTAACGTTGCTTCGCATAACGGGTGCAGAAATATGAATAAAGATCGAAATGTTTGCCAGAATACATGCATGGATAAATTGTACATTTACCAATACAAAACTAGCAACGAAAATTCATATTTACACACCGAAGTCTATGGTTGGCATTGAGAAAGAAGTTTGCTTGGCGCCGCTACCTCTCGCAGTGAAACTTGCACGTTGGTAAATATTTGGGATGACCTCGCATACATCCACAAACACCGATCCCAGAAATACGTCTTTACCAAATGTATCGTATTCAAATACGGTGCATCTCACTACCTGTATATTGTGTGAGGATGCGTATAGTAGAGCGGGAAGAAATGTATACATTATCAGTATAATATACACGTACGCACGTATTGTGCGATATGTGATATATATATGTGTGCACAAGCTATATATTCATGCAACCAAGCCAAAACTGCTATGCATGTACCTGTGGTAGCTCCTCTGTACTATATGTAAAGGATACAGTTTCATTCCATTCCACTTCCAGTTTCTCATTCATGGTCATTCGTGCTGTTTTATGTGTAAGCTGGCCCATGCTAAGTAAACAAAACCAGGCCCGGTTCTTATCTTTCTCTCTTTCATTGTCTGTGCGAACCTGAACTTGCGAATGAGAGTACGTAAGCAAATGTAAATGTGATGTACATCTATGTGTGGGGAATCCGGGTACGAGACTAAATGGTACAATTTTCCATGCATTTTTTTTTCTTCCTCTTATGATATAAACACCAAAACTGAGCATAGTAAAGTGCCAATAACGACCTTTAACTCGGAAGCATTACGCGTATACTGCGCGAGGATATATAACACCAGCATGAATCTCACGAGCACAACAACATCCATATAGGCAAACAACTTAATATTCAACCACTATGTGAACATGGGGTTTTCGCTTTCCTCTAGTCAAGTCATGACGACGTGTGTATGTAAATATATCACAGAACCTGCTATGTCGCTTGTGTATGCGCAAACTTACACGCGAATAAGAGCGCACGCACATACGCAAACTTACACGTTGTACCCAATATTGTGTGGGGTGTACAGAATGTAGAGCCTGCAGTATAACACATATACACTCACAAACCAAACCATGCATACCATATTGTACTCACTGCGTGAACGTGTAATGGTGACCTCTAACTTTACAGTGCCTAGATAGTAATCCCTGGTCAGTTTTCCGCCAGTTGAGTTAGCGAATGTGAGAGATGATGATCCGAATTTATCACGAGAAGACAGACAAGTTTGTAGATCTGAATACCGTCGCTTTTGCCTAATTTTCCCAAGCCGTGAAGCCTAAAAGTGCACGTAAATAAAAAAATGTGTGTATGTCTAAAGGGGTAGGCCATTTTTCAGTACGTTTATGTATGTGAACAGGAGTATGAGAGAAGGACGTATAGGAGTTTATGAATATAGTACTCATAGCTGGAAAAGTACAGTTGTGATAAAAAATACGCTTCTTGTTATGTCACGCACATAACCTTAGCAAATTTATTATACCTATATATTTATGTATGTCATGTACCTGCATGGGTATATCCAGACACTGAATGGTACGCTTTCCCTCGCACTTGGCATGTATGATCAAACTGCATGTCTGGCATCGGATGGGTGTGGACTTCACAGTGGCGCCACACACTTCACAGTATGAAATTTTAGCACTCGTCTTCTCAAACATGTGTGGGTTTTCACGAATAGCTGCATATCGCGCACCTACTTCGGGGAACGTCAGTTTAAAACTGTGACGACGGAATGGGCTCTCAATACTTTCATCGTCACGTGGAATCTGTTAGTATGAAACGAAGAGTGGGTAAAAACATATTCTGCTTGTGCATTTTGAGTGTGGGTGGTGCGAGTATAAGTATTCATGTTAAAATGCGGGCGCTACATCTACTCAGCCTTAATACAGGTGTACTGCTATGCGTGCGCGTGTTTGTATGAGCATATGGGAGAGTGGGTTGGGTGTGTTTCGGATGCGTTTCGGATTTGGTTCTACACGCTGAATACGAGTAGTGAACATAAGCGATAGTACGTCGCATATGTTAGCTATTACCAGAACGCCCCCATGACACTATACCACAAACAAAACACGTATACCTGCATCTGATTAGGTAAAACTAAGGTTCGTTCAATCCACAAACAGAGAGCACCGTGTATATATAGTGGGAGTTTCGTTCCCGTCTTCCCATCTAACACTGCGGAAACAGAAACTCGCAGTTCCGGCGTGCTTACCAAGGCACCCGTTGTTGTGGTTGCCCCAAAGTTCACCAACACTCTGTAATGAATTTCGTAAATGTGAACGATGAAATAAAGTGTATCCTCGCTGTCCTTATCACCAAATACAGAACACAAAACATGCGTACACATACAATACCATATACATAGGTACCTACATACATATACAAATCAAACATGCATACTAGCCCCCACCGAGAGAATATGTACCTAGCGCATATATAGTGGAGTTCTATTTGGCAGTGAACCTCGATACCTAGCACCGTGACTAATTGGAAGAGCGCAGAACTTTGCCCGGTATACCTAACGGTGCCAACAATTGCACAATTCTGATCATCTCCATTCTCAATGGTTTGAATCTGTGTTTGTGTGATTGCGTATACACACAAATATGCCGTATACCATTGTGGATAAGTGTTATGTGGTCGTATGAGCTTACGTGGGAAGAAAATGTGAGCGCGTGTTGCTGCGAAGGCCATGACTTTTGCATTCTTTAACTGTGATCTTCGTGCAGCAGTAAATATGTAATTTTTATACTGTTTACGTATTTGGTTGAGTGTGTAATAGACATGAAAACTTCACAAAGGCACTATGATTGTGTGTAAATATCTACGTAGACACAGACAGCCACAAAGAGAAAGACGAATGCATAGATTGCTTACACACAAGCAATTACTACAACAGAAATACACATATAACTCTCCAACCAACACTCCCAATTATATACCTCCACCTGATACTATTTAACTATTGCATGGTAATATACACATACAAGCGGAGTCGTAGCAAATATATTTTTACAATCAAACAACATGCTTGAAGTTTTATTGTAAATAACTGATATGCTTACGTCGTAGAAATGCAGTTTTTCGATCTCACAATTGCCTCCTTTGACCTCTGTTTTCTCAATAACTTTAAGCCCGAAAAGTTTTAAACGAACTAAATTCGCCGCAAGTGTTGTAGACATTAGCTGTATATTGTGTCATGTGTATACATGTATTTGTATGTGAGTGCATATATGTATGCATATATTTGTGATACAAGTCTCAGTCGGGACACTGCCTGTGCTCAAAGACGACTTCAGAAGTATTCACTATATGTATATATATATATATAGATATAGATATGCGAGATTGTTTAATATGAGTGATGATTAATGATAGTGATGCATCTATAGTTGTTGATTGTATGTTGGGGTGCAGTGGGATGGTTACATACACACATACAGATTCATATTCAAAGAAATATTAATACACATACACACCGTTCGAAAAGCCTCGTTGCGACCAAGATGCTGAATCAAACGTCTGAGTGCAGCTGAAAAATGCTCATTAGACTCGGGTTCTCCCAATTTCACGTTTCTGTTGTCTGGATCTTGCACAGCTTCCCATAGACACTGTACAAGTATAAAGACATGCCAAAGAGACAATGTTTGTACGTGGATGAACGACATGTGAACGAGGTACTCTCTATATGTATATAGTAGTGATTATTATGATGGTTGGGTGATTGTACTGTAATGTAAGTGCCTGGTTGAATGCCTTTACTACGACACGGTAAATTCCAACAAACAGGCAGATTCTTTCATTTAAGTCACAACAAAGACAATACACAAGACATGCACAAAACATCTTAAACTATAGTACCAGAGTTCATGTCTTATTGGTTAATCACTCCGTCATTAGAATTTAATGGAGGTCAACAACTTTTCTAGTTTAGAATAGTTTCTCAAACAATCTAGCATCCATAATTCACATGAGAAGTTGATACACAGAAATTACGAAACAATAATGGGACGTATAAACTAATCATTGTATTATTATAAACTGAAATTAGGTACACAGCCTGAGGAATAGTTTGTTAAACAAATGGTCATAGATAATTCAAATAAAAAATCGCTATAATAAAGTACACGCACCCGCTGTAAGGCAAAGCACAAAGAATATACAGTATGTATGTACAAAGATATAAACGAATAAACGGCGCACACAGGCACACAAACTTACATTTAAACTAAATGGTTCCAAAGATATTTCTAACTTTGGTTGAACATGTGTGTCGCTACTGGTTTTATTTTCTCCGTCGGATTTCTTGAAATCTGTTTCATTGTCACTAAAATAGAAGTTCGAGATCAACTTTGATCCCGCAACACAAGAAGAGCAAGAATTTGTACAAGCGAGTGTTAGAGCGAGTGCCAATACACTTTCAATGTCGCTCCGGACTTATGATTGTCTAATTGTAAGTTTAACTAAGAGTATAACGTAATTATGGATATGAAGTGGTAGGTTGAAAATGTACGAAATACGTGTGTGCCAGTGTCACATGAGAGCAAGTGCGTGAGTAGTAGAAGTGAACTGAGAGTTGATTCTCAATATACGATGAGACTGTCTACAAATTAGACCGGATGTACACTTTGTTTTAATACTTCCAATACTTATATCATGAATATTGTTCAGATTTATGAAAACCAACTATGTCAGCATAAAATCGCCCCTAACATTATACAAAAATAACGAAAATTGCTATATATGATGTTTGCGCGTGTGTGTGTGTGTGTCCGCGGTGTGTTAGGAGTTTTAAAGTACGCAATAATCAGAGTTGCACAGTGAATCCAACATACATAAAGCGTCACTCCTTGTAAGAAAACCACCAGTACGAATCCAAGAAACAATCCTATTGATAACTCGAGAAACCCCCCCACAGAGGGCACATAGGACAACATGTCCCCCATAACATCAGCTTTCCTAAGATCTTATTCAAGGGCCAATTTTGTTTGGGCATGGCTTTCAGAACGTTTACGAAACTACCAGAAGTGACACTCCCGTTTAAAGGCATGCATTAATGTGACTTTATGTATGAGCATGTGTATGTGTGCGTGTGTGTGTGTGTATGTGTGTGTGAGCGTGTGTGTGGCGTGTGTTGCTAAGGAAGCAGAAGTATAACTGATCTATTTCGATATCCACAAAACTAACATAAAATAGACCCCTAAAAGACCCCCTAAATATGTTATTTAGGGCCTCATTGTTGTGTCATTGTTATTTTACACATCAACATAAAAGGCCTATTTGAAGACCCAAATAATTATAAACTTAGAGGCACATCCTTGTCATCGTAATAGAACAAAACTCCCTATTTAAAGACCCTTTAATTTGTAATTTATACCTATAGGCAAGGTATAGTCCTGATGTGGAAAAATGCCCATTTTAAGGCCAAAAATAAATGTATATTTCCCCTATTTCTGATATTGCACACGCTGAGCACCACACGCCAGTGCCAGATGACACACACACACACACACACAAACACACACACACACACACACACACAACAAACACACACACAAACACACACACACACACACACACATATACACACACACACACACACATATACACACACACACTCAATCACTCACTCACTCACTCACTCACACACACACACTCACACACTCACTCACTCACTCACTCACTCACGCGCTCACACACTCTCACACACGCAAGCAAGCAATCACACACACAAAGCACTCGTATAAGATTCTCGTCACACGTGTCCGCACGTGCACGTGAACATATAAAGCTGCACAATGGTAAAGAAAGGGAAGGTCAGCTCTTCTGTGCTTAAAGCGATGGGATTGACGCAAAAGCTTAAAGCACCCAAGACCGAGAAAATAAACACATGGCGTTTGTTTGTAGGTGATACAGTAGAGGTGGTAGATGGTAAGCGTGCAATCGGAGAGAGAGGCGAAATTCTTTCAATTGATAAGAAGAAGAACAGAGTTCTTGTAAAAGATGTCAACACTGTATGTATTTAGTTCTGTTCGCATACTTGTATATGAAGAACACACGCACGCTTATATTATACATATTTATATCGTACGTGTTCGGTTAGTTGTGTATGTGTGAGATACACAATCTGTTGTGTAGGAAGATTGTTGTATATGTGTGTTTGATTTTGTAGTGGCCCAAACTTTGTGCGAGTTCGCAGGTCGTGTAGAATTTATCAACGACAGGATACTGTGCGCATGCATATCTTGGTCTGCTGTGGATAAAAGTTGTGCATTGTGTATAAAAATTTATAAATAGTGTAGAAGAGCATACAAATCGCTGTTTGGGCGCAGAATAAGTTGGTGCTGTGAGTTTACGTTTCCTTACTGTGTGGTTGTGATATAGTACACCAGGAAAATTGGATATCATTTCTTCCCATACTACGCTTCACGAATATAATCGCGTATAATACAACCGGAAAGGTAATCATGTGCACATAGGCGAACCACTTGTTCAATAATCTTGACCGTTGCATTCTCTCAAGTGCTTATATGTATATTTATATTCATGTAGGCACTTAGAAGAGAAGTAGGAAGTGGAGGTGAACCTGGGGGCTCCTTTCAGAAGGCAATGCCCTTGCACTACTCAAATGTGGCCCTGATCGACCCGGCAGTGAAGTATGCATATTTAGTGTATATGTATATTTATCACGTTGTATGCATATTTTGTGCACATTTAGATTCTCTCGTTATATTACTATTCTTGTTTCTGAGTATCTATTTGAGTACGTTGAAGTAGTAGAATATACGTGTGTAATATTCATAAAGTCCAACTCGAATATACGTGTATCCGTATCCTTGATGCAAATAGTATGTATTCATTAATGTGTATCATGTGTAGAGATAATCATGAATATCTGCATAATAATATGTAATATCGCATGAAGAAGTGTGATACTAGCATGTAAACTGACGAGAGTGAGATCTGACTTCATTCTGATATATAACTCGTTAGCAAACAATTAAACATCAGAGTTAGCCTAAGATTAAATATACTGTGATACCTCCACACTACTTTATGTATAGCGTGGACGAATATTTTGGCAGTTAGAAGTAGTCTTAAAAATATAGGCTTATTTACGCAGGATAAATATCTATACTGCTGTATGGCAAAGACTACGATGGCAACGTGTTGTTTGTTTTTAAACTGGGTAGATTCATGTACAATCAAACTGTATTGATGCATGAATGTGTTTAGGCGTATGTATGTGTACATATGAGCGTCTACGAGGACTTGTAACGGTATAGTTACTAGTTTATACTTTCGCGTTTCTCAAGCTACATCTACAATGCGTCTATCTGTAAAATATTATAGTGGGCCTGTGCATACATGCTGGCGGTATGATGAAGCAGGAAAGCTCGTTCGTATCTCAAAAGTCACTGGAAACGCTATCCCAGCCCCAAAACCATACTTGAAGAAAAAAGAACCTGGACAAGGTATGTGTATGGCTACTTGTTTCTCTGAAATACCAACTCTGAGCTTACTAGCTTAATATGTCTACAATCACATCTTTTGTGCACTACTTTGGTTATGTTGTCCATACATATCATCCTCCGTAGTAGTCTATAGAAGCAGTGATACGGGCAGCTTTGGTACTTTACATATTGGCATAGTTAATGTGACCATTAAATTCCCACGAACTAAACCGTACACCGAAAAAGACATACAGTATACGCCCATGCTCGATACGTCGTACGTACATACATGAACCTCACGCACGGGTACCCCATATTTGTATGTCAATTAATTTTTGCATAGCTGGACCAAAGGATACAATGAAGAACCACGTAGATTTGGTTACCTATGATCCTGAACCAATCACATTTGAAGGTTTCATGAAGAAGTCTCAACTCGCTGTTCAATTTGCAGCCATTGGTGGCAGCAATAGTACAGCTAAGAACCCCTACAATACACGTATCAAGAATGCAAAAAGTGCTGTGAGCCTAGGTATGTCGAGCTCAAGGTGAAATTGTAATACTATTTCGAATAAGGATACGAATAGAAGGTAGTTTGCAACGGTACTAAACATAGCAAAATGAGAATCGATCAAAGACGAGAAGATGGCTGCATCCTGGATGCGCATGTGTCGATGAGTAATTTGAATTCTATTAGAGCTATAATAAAGTTGATATGTCGCAGGGGTACAGAAATACCTCAGAATGACATGGTTTGGTAAGATAAGTTTGCGTCCTGTGTTTGTATAGATTTTTTGTTGTATAATTATTTACGCTGTGATGTCGTACTAACTGCTGTAGAAGGTAGCAGAAAGAAGCGAAATACTATGCTTGTTAACGACACTGAGAAAATTCTATGGTTCATATCGTATTAAGTTCATACGAATCGTGAGTGGAACAATACGATATAATTGTGAAAAGCGCTGAACTACAGTGCACATGTATTTGCTCCCGTAATAGCCCCCTATGCACAATAGATCCGGCGCCAACAGCTTGAACGTCTCGCATATCTTTAAACGAAATAATCTCGAGAACTCCGAAACGATGTCCACAGATTCAAAAGATTCAAACAGTGAAAGCATGTTTTAGTTTCCATAATGCTGGTTTCGCTCCCACATGTTTAGTGAACTTGTTTAAAAATCAATCTCCTTGTCTTTTGTTCTAATTCGACCTCGAATTTTACAGGCATGTTTGCAATCCACAACACTCATTCAGAAGTATGAGGGTACACGTGAAAATATGTGGCATGCAAAGTGAGCAGTTGGATCTTTCATCGTAAATTACAACAAATCGAAATGCCAAATGCGAACAATCAAGCAATGAGCGTAATAAATAGTGAAAAAAAACTGTTCAACGAGAAATCACTTTATTATTATAAAGAACTCCTCCAGTTGCGCCATGCAATATAATCCAGTCATGAGTACAAGAAGCTTTTCACATATAACCAAGCTAGAAAATCAGGCTATATCGTAGGAGACGGTCTCGACTTCATCCTTGAGATTTTCGCGTCCTTCGAAGCATTGGTAGAGTATTCATTCGCAGCAGTAGCTCTCTGTACATTTGCTGAGACTGCCACACAAACCAGAATACTGGCAACACGATTTGTCTGCGTCTACATTGCAATTCAAGGAGCCTTCATCTGTAGATTGCTTCTTTCCGCATGTCATCTTGTACCCGCTGTCTGAGTTGTTGCTTGAACAGCAGTAGCTGGGTGTGCACTTACTGAGACTGCCGCACTTTTTAGAGTATTCGCAACACTCCTTGTCGGAAATAACATTGCACGTCAACGAATCTGGGCTTTTCTCTTGCTTCGTCTGGCAATCAATCTGGTAGCCATTGGGTTCGAAAGGTTTGCAACAAACAGACTGACAGCAACCCGAGCTTGTTCCACTAGGATTACACTTGGCGTCGCCCATAGCGCTGTCGAACTTAGAGCCATATTCGCACTGTCCATCCCATTCATCGCAAATTGTTTCATCACATGTCTTACACGCCGTTGCAAATGTGGCTGCACACACAGCAAAGACGATGGCGGTAATGCATTTCATTTTGAGATTGAACTGATATTCCCTCGTTGTTAGATTGAAAGATACACTCATTGTCGACTTATATACTATGCCAGACAAGAAATTCTGGATACATTCTCTCTGTTTCCTGTTAGCTTGAGCGATACCATAGATAAGATCGTTGGATGCCATACGTAGAATTCAATGCTTTATTTCGTTTCACCCGCAATCCAATCCAAATAGCATTTATTCTGAAAACCCCACGCATTGTGACAACATCTACTCTGCATATATGCATTATTTTCAGGTTATGGTTTACTGAACACACTAAAATCCAACTTCTTTGCAGTAAAAAAGTCAATGTTGTGAGATCGGTAAATATTGATATCTTGTGTTCGCCAATTGACATCTCAAATATTAATAGATAGGCCATGGTATAGTACTTCTGGCATATAAATGCGAATAATGCGAAGAATCCTCTTGTATTCAATCAAAACCTTGCATTCCTAGATTTTTGTATACAGACTCGTTGGAAACTTGACCACAGGAGAACAAGTGATTCACTCAATGAGCTATACTAAATTAACGAAGGGGCTCACGTGCGGTTCATTGTCGTTTTGAGTAGGTACTTACATTCTTAATATTCAAAACCTGCGGTTGCAGATGAATTTATTTAAGAATAAGTGTGTCGTATGCGACACAAGGTTCCATGGCGCTTAGTTCCCCATTTTATTCAAGCTTTTAAGTAATGGAAATCTATGTTAATACCACAAAATAAAGCAATTGCCTATAAAGGCAACTTTTCATGTGGCCTTCCAGAAGATCCTTTGCAATGAGCAATGAATGCTTCAGATTTAATTATATCCTTCCTCTTGGTGTACTTAAAAACTTGTAAAAACCCCCTACCAAAAGTGCATGGATGAAGTTGACTTTAAACAAGGGGCTTTAGCAAGCTTCGGACGCTAAACACGTTAAAA